>JABFQC010000752.1:0-23704 GCA_022817085.1 Psilanteris sp. ZL-2020
ATGTTAAAAGACATGCTTGGAGGAAATTAAATTAGAATGAAATTTAAATACGTGTATATTGATACATTATTCATATAATACTTAATTGGAATATTTTATTATATTTGTTCTTAACAAATTTGTGTAAATTATTCAATATCAAATAAGCAATAATACGATTCAGAAATATACTAAATTTTATATAATGTAACATATTTTTAAAAATATATTAACTAGATAAATCGTATACAACATTACGTTACAAATATTACAACTCCCGTCATGATGTTTATTCATTACATAAATGTAAAAATAAATATTAGAGTCATTAACAGTATAAAAAAACGTGTTAGTCAAAACTTGCAGAATTTATCAATAATACTTTTTACATCTTATTTAACATTTATTTTCTCTGTAAATATTTAATATAGATTATAATATAATATTTTCAAATTATTTAATGTATCGCATATTGTATTATAAACTTCAAATTACTTTTATTGTTTTTGTTTTATTGTACTATTGTTTATATACGTAATTTCTCATCAAAATCATATTTAACACATCATATTTCTGTATATAATGGTACAATAATATCATTTAGAATACTCTAAATTAAATTATTTTTATAAGAAATACAACGTATACATTATTCAATATCTTTATGTAATATTAGTTTAATAGTTGAATCATATATTGAAATTATAAACATTATGATATTAATAACAAATAGAAGATGATATCATAACTTTTGTTTATTAATAATAATGGGTTATACTGCATTCTGTATATTTATATACAGAAGATATTATTCAAATATTTCGTTTGTACCTTTAAATGATTGTAATCAACTACAAATAACAATTACAAATTGTAATTATATAAAGCTTGATTCTATTAAAAGACATCAATGAATTATAGTAATAGACAGTAGTTTTACATTATTACATTAAAACATAGTGAACTTAATATTTTTCGGAATATTTTATTATACTTTAGATGAATAACTTTTTAATGTTACAATATATACACTTTATTATTGCAACATTTGATTACAACAAATAAATTTTAGCATATAAAATTATTACAAAATAATTCCTTTCTTTGATATTCTAAATTGTGCATAAAAATAATTAAATATTATTTTCTTCTAATATAGTTTAATCACCAAATATGTAAGATATAAACTAAAATTATTTGATTAAGTACAGCAAGTTAAACTTATTTCTGATTATTTTAACATTATTTAATTAACTAAGCAGTAAATTACACCAGCGGCAGCTTTTGTATTATCTATAGCGTTTTATACACGAATGGTATAAAGATACGTGCAAGTAAGAAAGCACCAACAAATCTAAATGTTCACTAAAATGGTATGTATTTGTTTCCAAAGTTTCTGAAGCATCGCACCTTCGGGCGGTCACGTTGAATATTTGGTGCAAAATATGCATGTGCGATATAGATATCTCTCAAGTTTAAGAATATATACGTGAGTTGCTACGTCAAAACGTGTGTTACATATGCTGTGATCTAGGACTTGCGCATAAATACACACCGATTGCTTATCTTAATTACATTGCTATACATAAAAAGCCGTCTAACGATTTTGCTTTTGTTCATTTTATAGGAAAATGTCTAAAAAGGTCGATTATCGGTATAAGATATTTATATATATATTCATGTATGAAAATGTATATCTTTTGTATATAAGGAAAAAGGCTGCTAGTATACGTTATTTTATATAGGTATCTTTTACGTATCTCAAATACCCGGATGAAGTTTTATAGACGTGCATGCAGAAGCTATCAAGTTATTTTTATGAATCTTCATTGTTCATATTATAAAAGTAATTGTATATGAACACAATATATAAGTTCTATAAAACATTTGAACATTTAAGCAATTACGAGTATAATCCTTGTTTATAATCGCACGATTTAATTTTTGATAAATTGATTATTTGATAAAAATGTTTATTTATAATATTATAAATTTAATTAAAACTTTGTTATTTTGTAATATTAAATTACAAGATAATATATACTATACATCTCAGCTCTATATATTGAATATTATCAGAACTATTTGCAATAACTGACTATGATATTAACATTTTATTATTATTCAATGCATAATTTTCTATATCTTAATTACTATATGCAACGCATTTTTTTATCGAATACCCCTCTAATTCGGGAGATAATTATCCCCTATTATAGTCATATCGGCTATTACCTTTTCCTATTTTCTATAGATAACACCAACATAATACCGGAACAACCATAATGGCGCCTGGCAAAAGGTTGTTGGAATCGTAATTATAACTCATAAAATGTGCACTCTCGCAAATGCGCGCATTAATGTATTAGCAATAGCACACGGTATTTTCCTTTGTAAATAAACTTGTACAGAGAGTAAGTGTACACTGCGCTTTAAATATGTATAACTTGTACTGTGTACACTTTTGTTGTGTGTATTGTAATTTGTGTTGGATCGTATATAATTTTAACAACCCTTTGTATACAATTATGACTATATTGTGATTTTGGGTGTACAATGTAAAGTACGTACACAATTATTGTTGCGATATATCTTGATCTCGCGTAAATGTAGTTTCAAACTCTTGTTATCATATTCATCGAACTATGTCATTGCAGGGAATTTTGCACGTGTTACTCAAAATTGAGTGATTTATATGGACAGTTTATTCCTGATTTTGCATGTTACGAAAGTTTATATTTTCGATATTTTTAAGCGTACATCAACTTTGTTCTACATTTTAACATTACAAAATCAAAAATAATGCTTGCTATAAAACATTGTTGTGTTTTTAACATTATACAATAGTAATGATTTAATAAATTATTAATATAAATATTATTTTCATTTTATATATTCATTATGTTTTATCATTTTTGAAATAATGTTATAATAAAAATAATTGAATTTTGAATGCTATATGTAAAATAATTTTATTCGATCGTTTCTCAGATTAAAGGAAATAATATGATGTCACTCTAATTTCGTTCGTCCTGCATCACGTTCTGCGGCTGAAATGATTGCAGCTTTTGTGAGATTAGACAATTTCATCTCAATAGGGTGATAAGCGATTGTCAGCGCTTCAAATACAATCCAATTTCGAATTTTCACCATCCAAATGTTTCTATAACTGCCAGAAATATTTAATTTTTATGTTACATGCTAAAATTTTTGTCAACAATAAAATATTAATAAAGTATAATAGTTGATATATAAAATTAAAATGTATTATCTTGAATGATAAATTTGATTTTTCTATATGAAATTTCTTCTATACTCTGGTACTCTTAGATATACGTACAGCATCAGTACTCGCATTGTCCAGGTTTTCAATGACACATTCACGACCCAATGATTCGTGACATTTCTTTCAGATTCATCATCTTTCTGAATGTTAAAATATAACGATTTGTATTCATATATGTGTACAACACATAAATACATATATACCTAATACTTGATATTGAAATTACCTTATAATTTGAAAAATAACAGTATTCCATTTTTCTTCATATCCATTCTTATTTCTTAGATATTAAGTACATATATAAACAGTTCATCTAACTCCATGAAGTACTATTATTAACAACGGAACCATCGGATTAAATTTAATCCACTGCAAAAGTTTATTGCGTCCGCAGAAATGATTACGCAAGATATTGCAATTCACGAATAAATGAAAACCATAATTCTGACTTGCATATTAAGCAATTTTACTGGCTAAAAAAATATAAAGATAACCAATCATCGCCGTCGTCGAGTTTTAAACAATTGCAGACTATTGACCTAGAAAGTTTGCAAACATATGACGTAGCGGCAAAACTAAATCAAAACAACAGCTGCGGCTATGGTTAACGGGATTAGCGGCGTTCCCCAGGGTCATCTAAAAGAGACGAATGATCGCGTGCCTGCGAAGATTGGCCGTCCGAGCGAATGTACACGCAAGCGAGCGGTCAAGTTTCGCTCGAGACGTTCTAATGCATTGGCGCGACCTTTCGCGCAGAACTCGTGACCCCTTATCGCGGCGATGATAACGACTGGTTATCATCGCTCAGGATCACCTTATCCATCACCGAATGAGCTGTTCGGGCTTGCAAGCGGCGCGTTAATGCGAGCTCGTTTCACTCGGCTTCTTATCTGGTGCCTGGTGAGGAATATCGTCGTCGTTGGGATGCGAGCATTGCGAGTGAGACAAAGGTGAGTACTTGGTGCGCCGACAAATGTGATAAAGCAGAGGAAATCCAGGGGCCATTTGGAGAGCGAAAACGCGCCGGATTGCTTGAGCGGCCATTACCGAAGGACGGCCGATGATGCGCCGGATGCGGGGCGGAGGGGCGGTTGTCTTCGGCGATATACGGGGTAAGAAGGATCGACGGATCAAGGATAAGAGGGAACAACGGAACGAGAGAGTTTTTGCCTATAAAGCCCGTCGACGTCGAGAGACGACGAGCAATTGAAGCGGTGGGAGAGCGGGAGGCCAGTCGATGGTCCCATCGGAGGGTTCAAGAGTAAAAGAGCGTTTTATTTGCGAGCCAATGCGACGGCTAATACACCAGTCACTGGACAGCGTCCAACTCATAAAATAGATTTTATGACGCCGATCGATACAACAAGATCGCTCCTTCTTTTCAAGACCGACATCATTCGCGTCCACCCGTTATGCCTTGCAGTAACTACATTCCATTGAAATGAATGAGAGCCGGTCCTCTATTGTGCGTTTATCAGCTTAGACGTATTCCTCATTTTTCTTTTTGCGCTACGGAATCAATCAAATCATGAAATGCGCCAACCATTGTAGCGGGCTACGTTCATTGCACCTACAAACTTGTCTATCACGATTTCGATACGTGGTTAATAGTGGTTATACCAACAGCGTCGTTTTTATCAGAAACCGTTTTTACAGAATAAATCATGCGATGCTGTTAGCGCGTTTAAATGGACAATTTATTGGTGCTTTTTCATAATCAACAATAATACGTATTACCGTCGAATGGTGCACCTTGCGATTATATTGGAATATTAAGCGCTTTAAACGGATTTGTTTGACTTCTCTAACGAACGAAAGTAACACGCAGCGCGAGAAAAGAACCGAGAAAAAATAACAGCTATTCCAATTCTCGCCAAGCCGGTGGTCTCGTTCACCTTTCAAGACGGGAAATTTGCATCTAAGAAGAAAACTCAAACGCTCTTATTTATAAGTACCAAAGAAAGTATACAGAAAAATAGTTACATGTAGTGCTCCTCTTGTACAAACCGACAACAGATCCTTTAATGCATTGCCTTATTTAAATCTATTAAGAATGGTTGCGTTAATTAATAACGCAACCAAAATCACGCGCGTTGACGAAGTTGCAATCTATGAAACGGGACACCGGCGATGAAAGAAGCGCTTCAAATAATTACTCTCTAATTCGTAACAGTTATTCTTGTGTCCCAAATACACTGTGCCTACATTCTTTTCTGCCAACGCTCTCCTTCTGTAACTTTTTTGTGCTCTTTTGCCCCTCCATTCTCTCAGTAGTCACCCTTTGAAGAGCTCTGCACTAAAGTAAAGTGCGCCATTGAGGGTGATTTTTATTCAAGAGACAGCGCTCACCAAGAACTGTGGAGGCCAGAGAGCCTGGGGCTTTAACTTAAATGTATGTTGAAAGTTTAGCCCAGGATTTTTAATGTCACGAGAAAAGAAGAAATATAAAAATACCCCCTCCGCCTGCGAAGTTATTAAGACTCCGTGAGGTCTGAACTATAGAACCGAGGCCTTCACCTCTTTGTCTTCCTCTCGGTTCTTCACTCAGGTTGTCGTCCACCTCTTCCCTTCCCCCTCCCTATTTCACCACTTCTCTCTCGCTCTCTTCTTCTTCTTTCTCTCTGTCACAATTTTACTGTTATTCTCTTTTAGTGCCTCCAAGCTCTCTTACATAAAACCAAATTAAATACGGCGTTGCATGTATGAAGTAAATTTGCAGTTTTATACAATGCACCGCGCGAGTGCCAGTCGAAATAAAAATGTTCGCGGATAAAATACAGCGGCACTTACACGCGGCGCACGGAATAAGTTGCGCTTTTCCAAACAACGCGACAACAGTACGCACCGCCGCCAGGCTGCATACGACGCCCAATTGTGAAGTCGAAAACGACAAGTTCCGTGCGATTAGTTTTGCTTGCCTGCCCGATACTTAGCCGGATCCATAAATGTGCGAAAACACTTAATGAGTTTACCTGTATAGTTTTCGTATTCAGATAATAGTTCAAAATGGGTTACTTCGCGTGACCTTTAAGTTGTTGTTAGCAATTAAGTTGATGGATGTCTTTCACATCAAATTGTCGTGTGAAATAAAGGTTTTGATGAATGAAATGAGAGCAAATGATTAGAAAGGAGAATTATTTTCTTGTTTGCTCTAACCTGAAGGCAAATCCAAAATATTACCATCGTTCACCATTTAAACGGAAAACAAAGGTAAACACGCCTTATTTCACTTGAAATCAAACGTTAAAGATAGATTTTGTAATAAAATAGATATAGTGGTTCGAATTAAATGCAATCAAGGAAACGCGTGAAAAAATGATGCGCGCGAATGACACTGATTTCATTCGAGTTAACATTTTAAACCCAACGCTAGTGTATATAACATAAGAATATTGAGAATATCTTCTTGAGAGAAACTCGATTTTAAAGACTTGGCGAACTATAAGGAACATCTCCTTGAGCGAAACTCGATTCTTGGAGCACGACCAAGGTAAAGGAGAAGTTCGTGTGTCTATGGATGTGTATACCCCTGTCTCTCCGTTTCTCTTAGTTTCTAAAGTACGGACCGAGGTGGCGCGGGGAAAGGAAATTGTCTAACCGAAACTTGATCTTGAGAATGACTAGCTATGCTTAGAAGGGAGTCAAAATAAAAGACAAATAATTTATATACAAAATCTGCCACCAAATTCTATTCAGATTTTATTTGTATTCGTTTAATTTTCTTGCTAACAAATGACTTTCTGTCAGACAATTATGTTGGTGTTAATCAATTAAACATTATACACAACCCTTTGTATATTATGCAAACGTATTTGTTACTATACAGTTCCAAGATACGTATATAAATATGGATATAGGACGGAAAAAGGTCGCGCTTTATGAATATTTATTTATAATTAAACAAAATTCGATATACACAATTTTTTAAAATGTTATTTTATAAAAAGTCCTGCTCGGTATTTCCGAGTAGTTATATATGTACGTCAACTGCTTGACTTTTGTACTCGTTTTATCCATCGCCGTCGAGAAATCGATAATCACTTTGTTGCAAGATACAATTTGCAACGTGATATCGCATTTATCATCGACCATGCCCAGCAATTTTTCGCTTGATAAAGCGCGAGATTTATCATTTCTATTCAAACACGATTCAGTGCAACAATATTCCGCGAAAAAATTGGCCCGGACGCGATGTGATCCTAGCACAGTAATTGAGTTCAAACGGCGGATTATCTCTTCATACATAATACCTAGAGTTGGCCGAGAGGAGGCTGATAAATCTCAGGATCTCCACTTGAACAATGTTCGAATGGAGACATGTGTCCATTAATGGCTGGCACAGGCACCGGATGGCGATCATTGCCAAGCCACCTATGGCATCAATCCTCCGCTGCAGACTACGTGCACGGCCTCCTGAAATCGCGACCACTGATACCACGATTTCCAGAGACATGAATCCTCAGACTCGTATACTCGAGAACTATGTGCATTGCAACTTACCACATCGTTTGCGAAATTAAGTAACTAGTTCTTTTACGCTTTCTTTCGCATGAGATGATGTACTATTTCAATCCAAACTCCAAGTAAAACATATTTAAAATTCTATACTATCGTTATTTAAAAAATCGTTATTGAATAATTATTTCAATATTATATATTGCACGAACTCTATATAAAATAAACTAAAAAAATATGTCCTAATATTTTAACTCGTATAATATACATAAATATATCTTATAAAAAGAGTTTAAATATTTTTTATAATAAGAGTTCTAAATAAATGTTTAATTAATTTTTGCTTTTCTAATATTAACATTTTGTGTTTGTTATTCTTTGAGTACATAAGATACTGTCAAATATTTATGGCAATACGAATGAGGCAAAGACAATTCCCATTAAATATTATTTTAATTTATCTTGTATTTTTGATATTGTTTTATATAAATTTCTTATATTCCTTGTTGACATGGGTTTCAATAAAATAAAAAGTTTTTTCATTTGTCTCTCTACGGATTTGAGTAAGTTTACAAGCGATTTTGAGTACATTTTTCGTGACTTTTCCATTAGACTGTATGTAAAATTCAAGAACTTTAAAGCGTTACATCTACAGTAAAAAAATGTAGGATAAAATACTGAACGTAGCACCAATGATATAAGAGATACTTCAAGGATATCACCACATGTTAGAAAGTTTTAGTGACGGATTTGAAGTATGCGATTAGTGTGTTTTTAATGTAAATTTTGTTGAAACTTCTTCTGAAATAAATTTTAATTTTCCTACTTTTTACTCGAGAAGAAGATAAGAGATGATGCAGTGTTGAAATCATCCTGAAAATATGACGTTAAATTTGAAAAAAGTTAAATAAAAATCATGATATATTTAACGGACAAAATTGTGTCCACGAATGTTATTACACAGGAATTACAATTAATCGCTAAAAAATATATATTAAAATTATAAAAATGAAATTATCTTTGTTTAAACTTAAAATTGTCAATACACATTTTTTCATAAAATTTATGCCTCGTGCTTTATGGGTTTCGTATTAAATATTCAATAGAATGCCAAACGTTGGTATAATTCGTTTTACCGACAGAAAAAAGTTTCATGAAAAATATACATTCCACAGTGTTGATTAAAATATAAATGCAATAAAATTTACTGTAAAAATAGCTAAATATTTCATATTCATTTAAAAACATTCAGCAAACTATACTACGAATTCAGGAATTGTTACGTTATGCGTTCCACTAATACTTAACTTTTTAAATTGATGAATATATGTTTAAATATATTCAATAGTAAGAATCAAACAAAAATTGAACGTTTCTAAAAAGCATTTATTTAGCCGTATTCCACTTTGTTACTTTATATTGTTGTTGGCGGTTCATAAATATGGTAATTGCAAAACAAAAAATTGGCGCTAAAAATTGCACAGTCGAAAGCAAAATCGATGGATAATTGTTGTGTATGATTGGCGTCGTTTCAAACTCAAATGTCAGTCCTTTTACCTAAGGCGTGAACGGAACAATTTGTATTTTAGACGCGGCCGTTCGTCAAAGGCAGCGTCAACGTGCAATTTGGCAATCCGTCAAGAAGCTTCTAAGCCTAACCGTTCTGTTTGTCAAACCTTTTTTGTTGCACAGAAAGTTTGTTTTTGACAATTCCAACTGACGTATCGGAGTGTCTATAACTTCGAGTAGGTCAGCCACCAAGATATAAACCAGTTACAAAGCGAAATGTGCGATGCAATACTGCGACTCGGTGGGTCGAAGCGCTTCGTGCGCTTCATTGCCCTCGGCTTTGTTTTCCGCGATTGCCTCTAGTGCCTAACATAAAATAAGAAGCACTTGCTTTCAAGTCGTTTTTAACGTTCTTTTTATCTTCTTAACCTTTCTCGTGAATTTACTCGACGTGGTAAGAGAGAATTACTCTAATGTGTAAAATGGCTTCATTGATGCTCAATGAGTTCTTTTGTGTACAAGAGTACAATTTTATAAAAGTTATTATAGTGTGGTTGCGTTTTTTGTTTTTATTAAAAGTAATCAACTTTCTTATATTGTATTTTATTTATTTTATTTTATCAAATTAGAAATTGACATTATACAAGTTTTTGAAATTAATTACATGAATGATTATTTAAATAATACCAGTTTATGATCATAATATACTATTTTTATGCTTTTGTTAGTATATATTTTTTTAATTAGTACATAGTTTCGAAATAATTGAAAAATATAAAATAATATTAACAACTAAATATTATACAGATTGTTAGGAATGACACTAACTTAATGTAACGTACACAGTAATGTATATATATATATGAAAGTGTAGTTTCAAGTGTACATGTAAGTTAATATAAAAAATTATTTATAATATTCATGTTATTACTTAGTAACAATAGCAATACGTTTCAATACGTATATAGCATCCGTAGCCGGAATCTACGTGTAAGTATAACAAGGTGTAGTGTGGCTTTCAACGGGATACCATAATATTGGTTTTGTTTGAATTTTTTTAAAGGTAAAAAATGTAAAACAATGTAAAATATTGTTCTTATAAACAATAAAGTTGACAAATATATAAATAACCTAATAAATATAAACCTAACTAACAATTGATATATACATACTTTTAATGTATCCATAAAACTGTGGATCCATTACCATCATATATTTTATTGTATATTATTTTAACCTAAGTTGTTTGTAAAATATTTTAAATATAATACCATCTTTCAATCATTCATCAAATGCATGACTAATCGCTATTCAAGTTTTAAAAAGGCTGCCTTGATTTGATTATGCAAATAATAGATATGACATCAAATCAAGATTTCTTTACTTATAATTCTATATAAGCAACACAAAACAGTAAATAACACCCGGTCTTTCATTTATCAGACCTAATATAACAATCTCAGTTTTCTGATAAGGTTCTTCACTGGGCTGGATAAGGTAACACCTAACAAGGGAAGCTACATTTTATCCTGATCCAAACCATATATCACTAGCATGGATCGCCAGATTTAATTTTTACTTGGTTTACTTCACGAAACATATATTTTGATTTCTGAACATATTTTTCAACCCAAGATCGATAATATTCTATAGTTATAAAATATTAAATCTGTTTTAAGAGGAACGATTATTTAATTTCAAAAGTTATTCATATCAAATATAAAATAATCTTATATTCAAATACAAACACAATATAATAACGTTATTTCCTATACCTTGCGTATTATTTTGAAATTAATTTAAAATCAGAAAAACAGCGATCGTAAACTTAATAGTCTTATCATAATATTAATAAACTATGATACTCTATTTGGAATTAATTGTGACGTGAAAAATGCATCATCATCTAACCCGACACTCCTC
Source organism: Psilanteris sp. ZL-2020 (assembly GCA_022817085.1). Classification (NCBI taxonomy): domain Eukaryota; kingdom Metazoa; phylum Arthropoda; class Insecta; order Hymenoptera; family Scelionidae; genus Psilanteris; species Psilanteris sp. ZL-2020. The sequence goes on from JABFQC010000752.1 coordinate 11,153, forward strand.
CCATTTCAATTATAAAGTTGTTCCTGTAATGAACCTTCATCATACACGAAATTCGTTCATTATAATTACATTCACCCCGATGCCTTGTTTTGTATTAAACGTCGTAGCGCGCATCAAGGAAGCAGTCTGCGCACAGCATTAAGCAAGACAATATATGAACTGTAATGTGTACATAGACAGTATAAGTCTCGCGGCATTGGCAGATGCTTAAGACAAACGACGAACGAACGCAGACGTTCAAATTTAAAACAACGAGTCTTTTTGAACAGATGGTGCACATCGGCACAGCTATAAACAAGCCGACGCCGCGGTCTATAGTTTTCATCGGTCGCCATTTTCTCCCCCTCTTCCGCACAACCTCCCTCTGTCTATTTTCACCCCTCTGCTCCGAATTTCCACGACCCTGTTTCTTATCCCGTTGTTCTGCCACGTCCGAGAAAAACCAATAAACCATCGAATTCCGCCGCTATTGCGAAAGCTTGGATATCGTTTCCACCAGCAACAAGTTCTACACTCTTATATTCGTAGCCATCCCTTTCCAGACCGAAGATCCTATCTATTTCATAGAATTACGCCAAATAGTTTGCACCCTTTAAATGAAGCAAGTTACGGCGCCATTACGGAACGGGTATTCGCACAGTTTTAAGTGGTGCCTGGCGCAGCCGACAAGCTGACAGAGACGTACTACGAAACCGAAGAAAATTTAAATCTTCAATTCGCCTACCGTTTGTATTGAATATCGGGTCGATTTTTCAGCCTCGATAAAGGAGAACAAAGGGGTTGTTGAAAAATCACGTGTTAGTTTTTGGTATTTGTTTTCCCTTTTCCCTTATATCTAATACCTTGCTTTTTTATTTTATCTTTCGACTCTTTTGTTAGCTTGTTTCAATAAAGGTATGAGAAAATGGAGGAATCATCGCATCCATTTTATTGAAACATTACATAATATTATTTATACGGTGATGTCGTATATTATGCTATTAATTTTACATATTCAGATTAAACAAAATTCCGCATTCGCGTTACATTACAGATAAATAAAATAAAAACATATTTATTACATACATTCGTTTTAAGGTTAATACATAAATTTCATATGACTTAATATTATTTATTCACTTCAGATTTTCAGATACTTTTTGAAAATATAAATAACAGTCTTACTGTTTTTCAGATTAAAATTCTTGTAAACAATTAATTAAATGGATTATTTAAAATATAGTTTCAATAATATTTGAATATATTTGCCTTTTAAGATAATCCCTATATTAATCTACGCTTATTCACTGAACTTCTATTATTGCGTGGATTTTCATAACCTTTATTTAAATTGAACTGTTAAAATTCAATTGAACTATTGTTATCGTACTGTTATTGAAATAGATTCTTGGAATCACTCTAATTATAATTTTAATTATTTTACAATTCTAAGATTAAAGGTATAAAGTATATAAAGTAATTATTAATTCAACTGCATATAAGGCGCAATAATCAAAATGATAACAATTTATTTTAATAAATAGAGAATGACTTGACTTCAAAGTTTATTTCATGAAAAAAATATGAAATACGGAAGCGTTAAATTTTTTTCTTTGACTCGTTACAAAGGACACGGTATCAAGTAAAGATGAAGAACCGTTTAACAGAACGGAAGAGTCGTGTTCTATCGCTTGTTGGTCTATTGAATTTTTTCCCATCAGAATCCTCCCCGAAGTACCGCAGCTCGTAAAGTAAATACGTCTAATGACTGTATCTCGTTAGTAGATCGCACGTGCTCTATCTTGAACTTGTGCTACACCCGGATTGCATGTTACTATCACAATCGTGTCGACGTAGATAACACTATTGCTTTGAGTATATGGTTGTCACGTTCTCAAAGTTCAATTCGTCTTGTGATTTCGAACGGGTTAACATCATTTTCAAACCACCTTGCATATAAAATCATATCAAGGAGACAAGATTTCGTATCGCCATGAAGTTAAATAATTAACGGTTTGTGTATATGTTGAAAAAATCACTGTATAATATATAGGTAGACATTGATACTTGTGATCATAAATTTCATAATTACCCCCCTCCATCATCCCAAACTAACCTGAAACATTTTATTTTTATTTTGTTATTATTATTTATATACCAAATGTTATATTTTTATTATATTATGGGATATTAAATAATTAAATTTTAAAGTCAACTTATTTTAAATAAAGTTAAAATAATTATCATATTTTGTAAACATTTTGTTATTATCTTATTTCTTAATCAATTTACAGTAATATATTTGAGTATAACATAATTTATTTTGTTCAAAATAAAACATTTCATTTCAATAAGAATAATTGTAATTTTTAATATTTAAATAGACTCCGTGACAAATGTGTATCATATTTTTTATCTAGTTTAGTTGGTATTAATTAAAAAAAAATATAAATGTCTTCTTGTCTGGAGTGTATTAAAATAAACGAGATCACTACTATTTCTTTTGGCGTTGATAAACCTTAGCTACTTCGCCGTTCTAAAAAGCATCAGAGTCGAAATACCCTTCGTCGCATCGATCTCATTAATTAACCAGGATATCAAGAAAAATTTAACAGCGCTTCTAAACAGAGCCATTTTAATCTCTCTGCCAGCGTAATTCATTGAACAAGTATTACGTTGAGTAATAGCCATAAAAAAGTGCAAAGTTGTCTTAAGTGTCTTATAATGAGGCAAAGTCCGGAAATCTTTAGATCGTCGATCAAAAATGCTAAATTATTAATATCGATATTTCGAACAATATAGAATCAAAGTACCCAATTAGTCCAATTCACAATATGATTTATTCCTTCATTTAACCATGCGGAATAGTGTCAGATTTTTTTTTCTCTCTTTCGTCGATTGAAATGCGGCAGCGAAAGTTTGATGGTACTTTATTTGCTGTGTATCTTTGGTCTTTGCTTAAAGCATGGCGACTTGCGTGTGCTATCAGCTAGTGAGAGAGAGACGCAAAGAAATGGTGTATAAATCGTCGATTCGGTAATTCCGGAGGCTTCGCGGCATAAATCTAACTTCTGCGGCCGAGGGAAGGCTACTGGCACTTCCTGCAAGATTCAGGGACCTTTGCCAGAGGATCTCTAATCCATGGGTAGTTTCACGCTGCGAACAACGAATAGTCCGATATGCGGTAGCACAACTTCGCCAGCACTCAATATCTTCAAATCGTTGGCTACTTTGTTATCGAATAATGGGTATTAAATCACAGTTCGTATTTGAGTATTGCGATACAAATATCACGTATGAAGATCTTTATGATGCACTCAGCAATATCGCTTTGGATAATGCAGGGGATACAATAATATATTTTAAACCGAAATATTTTATTTCGTTTATGCAAATAAGGTTCGAGCAAAATCTATAATCAAAGTTAAATTATTTCTGATTTATATACATTATACCACGATCAACTAATACTACATCGATATCTTTAATTTTGTCACCAGAACATTACAACATCCTTGTAAGTTGCACGTTTCGGATATATAAACACGATGTGGTATCAATACCACATATACAATGTAACACACAGTTACTGCAAACTATATTTATAATGTCAAATAAGTATAAAAAACTGAATTCGGTCTTATACCGTGATAAATTATACGCTATCAAACTTTCAAAAAAGTTCAATAAAATATAAATGGTTGGAATAAATACAAAGAGAAAATGTGTGTCGCTCGGAGTTTATTTATTGCAATTGTTTGTATTTGAGTAAATATAAGTTTATACTTTGCTCGGCGACATATGATATAAATATAACACGCCCTGGTCCTAGGAACAAACAAAATTATTCATACGCAGTGGCATATTGTTAATCGGGTTTAAATAAGTGACAGCAAAATAAAGCCATTTCTGGAACATACGTTATTAAATCCTCGCAATCAATGCGAAATAAAACGACAAAAAGTATTTGTAAGGGCGATTGCTTAGTTGGCCAACAAAATTCATTCTGGGTCACACGACCACGATGTAACTCGAGTACGTAAATAACAGCACGTCATCAATTTGTAATTGCGGCGACTTTATAAGTGAGTTGCAGTTGCATCAGTAGCATCCGGGGACAATAGCAAAAGAGAATGGGGAGAGGAGCGACGTACGACGGGAAAGCCAAGAGTTACGTGTAGGTAAGTGTTAATCTTGGTGGGTTAACGCAAGTGGCGTTCGCTGCCAAGTCTGCGGATTATCGCGCATCTTGTAATTGCCAACCAATCCCACGGGTGGAACCAGTTGGGAGTGGCTAGAACCGTTTGGCATCAAGCCTGATTGTACTAGTACACCACGAACCTATACATATAATGTTATATTCGCCACTCATTGACCAGGCCATTATTATTATTATTACTATATTGTATTATTATTGTTATTGTTTCGTTCGAACATTTGTATGGAAATGTCCGAGTTTATTATTGCGTCTCCGGAATCTCAAACGCGCCACCTTTAATAGGATTGCGATAAAAATTCAAATGCCCCGTTGAATCTGCAAACGATGTGTTCAATATGCTGTGAGCCATTCCGGGGCTGTTAATCTCTATCGGCGCTGCATCTGATTGAACAATGCAATAATTGAGTTGATTTTGTTCTTATTCTTATCCGTCTTTTAAATATATAAAAGTCAATAAGCAATTGAAAGTTTGAGAATTAATTGTATTAAGTACAATTAACTGAATACCACGCAATAACTAGAAAATGTTAAATGAATTCATGTTATTGATTCATGAATAGAAATATAATTCTAACCAATCCTTGGTTATTAATAATCCTTTTTAATTAAAAAAACGTTTCCCATTGTTTCGCATAAAGAACATATTTTTCATAATTAATACGTATTATCAGTATGACGTAATAAACACATATCTCCTGAATATTCAATTACTAACAACTATAATCGTAATAATAATAATAATTATACAGTTAATTAAACATAATCAATATGCAAGGATTTTAAAATACCGTGGATTTACTTTTGATGAGGTATCGAATATATTAAGTAATTATCTGAAATCGCAACAAATATTGGCGGTGTAATGGACATGTAAATAGCACGCTTGCAAATCAGTGTTTATGAAATTCGCTGTACCGAGGAAAATAGCCAAACTTAACAAATTGTTTGCACAACGAGTGGAATTCGCTGACCTCACATAGATGACCAAAGGGTTGAATACGCCCGGAAATGTCTAAATTAAACGACAAATACGTCGAGACATGAGGATTTACACGGAGTGCAAAACACGCACCGTCCATTTTCTCCACTGCGAATCACCCTTTCGCCGCCAAACCCCTCGTCGAGTCTCGCGCGCGCATTTCCATAAACTCATCATTTATACATCCGTATCGTCTTTCCGTGTTCTGCCGAACAGTTACGAGAACAAAAATATAAGCTGGAAATTATTTTCACTGTTTTTTTTTAAATATTAAACCTCTGACTAAATCATAAACCTGAATAATGTCTAGTTCGTACGGAAATCGAGATCCTAAACTGATTACGATTTTGTGGTACTTAAATAGTAAATGATAAAAAATTTTATTCGTACAACTAATATTTCTTGTCTGAGAAACTGAAGTAAGTGTCATGAGACAAAGGTTTTGCGTTTGATGGATATTTGGCTAAATTATTTTAACGGTGAATTACATTAACGGTGCATAAAATATAAATGCAAAAATTCTTTACCCCGTCTATTGATTTTGTTAAATATGAATTTTACGAATAATATATTCATATTGAATTATGTGTAATAAAATATAATTAGAGGAAATTTCTGCATATATTTGTATATTGCATTATGATTAAATTACATTAAACAAAAAATTACATTTATTATAAAGTAATACAAGGCATACATATTTAAATAAAATAATATTAAATTTAATTCCACAAAACTATAACTAATTAACAGCATATATTCGTGCATATATAAAAATAATCAAAGTATTACTTGATCCATTTGTAATTTTAAAGCACACATATAACAAGATGAAAAGTTTTGAACATTACTTCTAATACATAATCATAACAAACCAACACTATATTCCAAGTTCAGACATAAACATGAAGTCAGTTATCTTAATTGGAAGAAATTTAAATTTGTTGCATCTCGGTTGCTACTGTTTTAGGATTGGAATGCAAGAACTAAAGTAATATCAATCCACGTGGTATCATAAAAAAAGTCATTATATAACATCGTTATATGACATACTCGTTAGTTATTGATAATTATAAACAATATATATAGTGTTATTGTTAAATTAATTTTTTTTATTATATCTCCTCGGTTAATATATGCAGAAACGTTCATTATCTTAAAAGAAAGAATAATAAAAATAATTGTTAATAATAAAATTACTATAGCAATGTTGTAACTATCAAGTAAAACGTAATTATTATACAAACGTGTCCAACCTTATATATGTTAATATACTGCAACAATTGCAATGGCACCCTTAGATAATTTCTTAAACTACTGCAAAAAATCTTAATTTTTATTCGAGATAATATATACTACATTAAAGCACTATAACTATTAAGATTATAAAGAACAAGTGAACATTTAAAAATGACTCAAAGATCATTTGATGACCAAAAATGGCAAACTCATATAGATACCAATAAGCAGAACTGACGTATTTATACAGTCAATAATTTCTGATCTGAAAAGTCAAAAAACGCATTCAATTTGAATTTAACATTTAATATATTAATATTTATAATTGAAATAATAACATGAAACTCGACATGCCTCACGGAATTTAATGACACCAAGATAATTATAAAACGCATGCTTAATTAAAATGCTACTGCCTCGACTCAGATATAGTTTGTTCAAATGCTTGTATCACTTGAAAACATAATAACGATAAAACCAACGCGTATACAAACGAACAGATATATTTGGATAAAGTTATATTGAAATAAAATAAATGAGTTACTAAGGTAAGAGTGTTGCAATTTTGAGACTGTATCGACGTATTATTTTATCCGTCGTCAAACTGACAAGTATCTACGCTGATAGTAAGATTAAACGGAAGAGTTGGTGGCAGAGTGAAGAGTGTCACGTGTATTTTATAGTTTCGTTCGACCGAGAGTGGTGAGGTGTTGACGGACGGGACGCGGTACAACGACCCAACATCACCCGCGTCTGTCTCACCCATCCTCTCCTTCTTTCGCGAATATCTCGCTCGCTCTCCTGCGACTGTCATCCTATCGCTCTCTCTTTCTTCTTCTCTTTCGCTCTCTCGTTCACTCTCTCTTCCCCCTCTTTACACCCCCGTTCGCCCATTTTCCCCCATGCCATATACCCCTCTCTCTCGCTCTCTTTTGCTTTACCGCGAACCACCCCCGTCTGCGAGCAGCCGCCCTCGAACGAAACCCAAACAGTGTTGCCAAACGTCTGCGACGCATGGCGTGACCCCATTTGCATTTCGTTTGTGCTTCAACACGGAATATTTTACATGGTACATTTTATCTTGACTGAGTGGATTGAACGGGTGTGAAATATTTCAACATATTTGGGCGTCGCTTTGATAACAAACCGTCGCTCGGCGACTTTTCGCGCGACCGTCGTGCCTTCGGTCTCGCTATTTTCGATGCTTTCAAAAGTAGATGAACAAAAAACAATGAGTGGATTTGCAATTCGTCGCAAAGTTTTATTTCATCGGTTCGTGATCGTTATCGCGGTAAATAGATAAAACGACGACAAGTTTCCATTATTTGTGGAAACGAAAAAAGAAAGCACCTGCTCTATTACTGCATGCATATATAACGCACGATTATGACAGTACATATAAGCCATTATATGACAAACGCGCGTTTAATCAATTGAGACATAACTGATGTAACGAAGTAAATAGATGAACAAATGCGAAAGGTATACAAAAATATTGACTCGCGTGGATGTTTCGGAGTTAAAATTTCAATGGGGAAAGTATTTATATTTAATTAAAGTACACATTTATAGTAAAAAGAATTTATTATTTTCCATAATAATATATGCCATCCAAATATATGCATGTAATAATTATATCAATAATCCAACTTTCATTAAATATCCGGAGGTATCAAATTTGTTTGATGTTCTCTAATATAAAAAATTATCAAATCATTAATAATTTAGTGTTCGTTCATGAACTATACATAACTTTATAAATGTAGTTTCGCATTACATTATCTGTCAATATAAATTATGATTTCAATGAATCTGAAACGGAATACATAATCCCGCTTATTAAATTAATCGACGCAAATACGAGTCTATTGTACAATTTCTTAATTCCGTACATTCTACGTTTAACGAATACAACTAGTCGAACGCAAATGAGTAACTGCAAGAGGCTATCCTGTAGAATTTTGGAAACTGCACACTGCACTACGTAGCAACATGTTGATACTTATGCTGAGACTACGACCATTAAACATGCCGCAACATTTCTTTCGAGAGCAGTTTTGTGGACTGATTTGTAGAAGTGCAGATACGGCGTTTCTACATTGAAATCGCGTCTACGAACTTGCGGACGAAAGGCTTCGCAACAGTTGAATTGCTGAGCGGCAGCCACGAGTTGATGTAGTGCGGCGAAACTTTGCGGACAAACAAATCCGTACCGGAAATCCGACGGATGCCACCGAACGGGATTCGTCGAGTGATAGAAAATGCCACTCGTAGGAATGAAACGAGTTTGGAAAAAAATAAAAAAACTCGGGCAAGATCCGTTCAAGTAGTTAAATCAGACAGAAAATCACTCGTGCATTATTTGTACGTATTTGAATTGGAAAACGACGTAACTACTTTATAAGTAGATTAAAAATATAAATCGCAGTCTGTCACGGGTTTAATATCGAAGAAAAACAACATATAGCGTTGGACAGCTATTGGATATCAAAAAGTTTTGCCGTATACTAATTATACTAATTTATGGATCAATTTAGTTACAGAATCGCACAATGAAAGATATATATAAGTCTTCGTGCATAAAAGCAGTCGATACAAATTTATGCTACGTGTGTTTAATATACATTCGCAATATTATTTTAAAATTGTAAATTGCAATGGTTGGTAATTTGTTCATCTCGTATTATTTATTGCTGAAGAACGAAGTGAATTGGAAAAATCAATATCATTCATACTTCAGAACTATAGTATTCAGATTAATTCCAAATTATTGCATTACAACAGAATACTTTATTGTGTGTAAGCTCTACTTTTATTGTGCGCGTTTTTTATATCGAGAATGTAGGAAAGTTAGTTGCGCAAAATAACACAATAACGAAAATTGGTAAATATTTAGCATACAGTGACGCGAATTTTGCTTCGATATTTCGAGGTTATTACCGTGGTAAATTATCTGGCACGTCTTATTCTATTGTAAGTTAAGTGCAAAGGTACCAAAGAAAGAGATGCTACTACCGAAGCCTGTAGTAATAGCACAGTCTCATATTTTAAGGCTGGTAAAACTATATTAAAAGTACGACAGCTGCGTTCGCGAAGAAAAGGAAAGGGCGCCGATGGTAAGGAAAATGATAAGAGTATTTGAGTTTGTGCGGAACGTCTCTATCCAGACGCAACTCCATTCTTATATTTTGTTTTTAAAACATTTTTCGATCATCTCGACTTACTCTTCTCTGTTTGCTCTAGTATTTGCATATACTACAAATACGTTTTTACATTCTAATAAGTACAATACAAATAATGTATTGAATATAGAATATGTATTTTATATAAAAACATATTTGTACATACATTTATTATTTATCATGTACGTATAAAGTTAAACAACAAGTTGTATATGCATATGCGTTATCAATTTAATATTTACAAATATTCAAGTATTCAAACCCCTTGTCATCTTTTTAAAACTGATCATTTAAATCTCGATAATTGAATAACTTTACATTATCGTATTTTATTTTTTGCTTTTATATTAAATTCCATGTCTATTAAAACGTTTCAGAATTTCAAACTATTTATAACTTTTATGTACTAATATTAAAAATGTTTACGATAAAAATTAAAAATTAATTGAAATTCCCGTGTAATGCTGAATTAATAATTGTTCTAAGCGAATGCCTCAAATCGCACACTAGAAGATTTATTATATATAAACTTAATCAAAAAGTAATGCATGTGTAATGGAACTAACGATAAATATTATTGCAGCAAAGTGGTTGAAAAGTTATAACGACGCGTTTAACATTATCCTTGAATAAAATATCAACGACGCGGCGAACGGAATTACGGTATTCAATTCAGGAAGAATTTTTTAATCTTTCACCGCAAAATCGTCCTGTGAAAAGCCAACATATACTAAGCCGCAACCACAGTTCACCCGTGGGTTGTGCGGTCACAACAATAGGGAATCGCGTGTTCTAAGCAAATAGTGTATCATCAGTAACCTCCGTTTTCATTTACATGGTTTGTTCTTTTTTGTGTATGTCGTATTTTTGCAGTATTTTTTTCCTCGCGCTTTTTCACGGTTAAAAACAGCAACCGGTACTGCAACTGTCCCATTTTATTCATATCAAACATTACTTGAAAAAAATTATTATTCAAATAAAACACATTGTAAATTTCACTTTTAATAAATACGCAACGAAGAATATTGGAGCAAAATGCCGTATAACTGTTGCATCTGTTGTCAAAATGAATATTAATGATTGCGTTTTTACAGTAAAATTCATGTTTCGAATAATTGTTATATAAAGAACCATTCTTTATGTTACAGTTCATTTCATTACTAAATAGTGTAAATATAAATTTACTTTGAAATTACAACAATTATTAATTATGTAACTCATAAATTATTTTCTGTTATACATATTTACATTTTTGCAGCTAATTAGCAAATAATTATATCGGAATGAAATTGCAAACAATTTTTTGTTTGCTTGAATATCAAATAAACTTTATTATAATTATAACAATTATTTGAATCAATAAAAGACGTTTCAGAATGATGATATTAACCCAATTGGCAACAGACAACGTATTAATTCAATAATATAATTTTGGCACCAATCTTGAACCATGCCTCAACTAAATTTGTTAAAACAATTATCCTGAGATTTTGATCATTCATTAAAAATTATTAATACTGATTATTTTTATAAGTTACCGTTAATATATATTTAATATACATGTTTATATATTTTATAAATAAAAAAATAATATAATAAAATATGAGAGTACATAATTGATTAATAGATTATTATAATATTGTTATACAATTTATTTAATATTTATTTATTGTTCCTTCAATTATTTGTTCCTTTCTTTGGCTTATTTCATATTTAATAAATACAATTCGAGAGTCATTTTAATAATAAATTTTATTCTCATATAATATAGACAACTATTATTGCTTTATTAATTTATTGCGTATAGAATTTACAATAACCAACTTTGAATACTATAAGTAAAAGTATTTATAATATTAACGAAATAAACATTTTCGGGAGCGAAACTAGATTAATATTTCACTATTCGACGGAAGTTTATTCAGAACTACTGAACAATCATTGTTACAATTTAAGAATGTTTACACAAATGTAATATCCCTAAAATATATAAAAGATTTAAATAAAGATATATAACTCTTTGAACATATTTATATTTTAATTATACTACAATTTAAAAATGAAAAGTATCATATATCTATAAAGAATTTACACACCCTATAGCCTATTCATATTTTAATGTCCATAAACACATTCTACTTCAAAATTAACAATAGAATAAACACGTTTATTACAACTATTTAACCATTCAGTACTTCATAATAAAACAAATCATTATTACCAGGCTATACTTATGTATTTTTAAATATAATTTTTGAAATATATTAAACTAAATTCATTTAGTTTTATAATACCATATACAAAAGAGTTATTATTATGTCTATATTTAACTTTTAGTTTTATAAAGGAATTTCCCGTTAACCGGTATTAAATAAATAATATGCGTATATCTATTATAAAATAACTACTTTAAGTAATAGTAAAATTTATAATTTCTTTTTCTTAAAATATATTTAAAATTTATTATATTTAAATGCCATATATAAATACAAATCAATGATTGAAAAGGAAAAAACAAATATAACCTCATCGACTGAAGCTATAATTTCTAATATGATATTTACGTAAGTGATATGTATTAAGGTTGAATTAAATACTTAAATTTAATAATATTACGTTTAATATATATATATATATATTATTTTACTTTGAAATATAATAAAATATAAATTTGTTCAAACTTACCCTAGTAAAAATAAAAATATATTTGCAATATATCGACAGTATATTGCAAATTTGTTGTAAACATATTCCCAGTATATTACAAATATGTTTGAAATATATTAACAATATATATTTAGAATATATTTTTGCATAGACAAATATATTACAAATATATTACAAATATATTTCCAATATGTTTGTAATATATTAGTAAATATCATTCATCAATTTCAAATATATTTACTTTTTATACATATATTGCTAATATATTTTAAACCTATTTGTAATAT
>JABFQC010000753.1:0-23697 GCA_022817085.1 Psilanteris sp. ZL-2020
CCTTACGTCAGGCCAATGTTGTTATGACGTATTACGCCAACATGGCCTAACAACGTTGATTGTACATGAGCCATGCAGTCGTTTCGACGTTGGTCAGACGTCAGATTTTCTACGTCGGCTGGCAAGTCGTGGCCTCAAGTAACAAATAGACTAGTTTTCGCATAGTCCAAATCATATACTGGCCAGATTTTTAATAGATTCACTAGTCTAGATAAATCATTCAAATTATTGTCCAGTAAATGCTCTGATAATTCTAGGTAGTTTGTCAGTCGAAAAACTTTTTTTAGACCAAACTTAATTTGTGCATTTTAGCTAGAAACTAGTAAATAATTACTAGCATATTACATTTAACATAATTTGCCTTAAGAAGTTTATATCGTCATTGGGTACTACAAAAACGAATTTTTACTATGATAAAATATGTTCAAATTGAAATTTGATTTAATAATAGTAAATAAGATGTCTTCAAAATAATAATAATTATATGTAGATACATATATTTATATATATAATTACTCTTTTACTTTTTTAACTGTAGTAAAAACTAGCTAGAATCTAGGCTGACAGAACGTGACGTTGCTACTTACTTACTGAATAGTTGTTCTGAGTAGATTCTAGTCAAAGTATAGTAAAAACTGACTATTTTCACGCGAAAAACTCGACGCAATTTTTACTTGGGACGACGTCGTATATATTGTAACGTCGTCTAAGTCTGGCATTTTCTGCCGGGGATAACTAAATTAAAATATACAACAAAATTATTATAAACTTTTTATTATATTAAGTTAAATTCATATTAACTATAGGAATAAAAACTACAAACAAGCAATTTTACGGACATGTAATCATAAATGCATAAACAAATAATAAAACAGTCTCTAGTCATTCAAGCGTGTGATAGGAGCAACGGGGATGGGACATAATAAAGAAAAGGTAAAGTAGCGATGGTGGTAACCGTTACATGGATAGGTGGTCGTTCTTTAAAAACATATTTATTTCACAGTATAAATATATATATATATATATATATAGATATTTCCGTTTTTTTTATTTGTTAAAAAAATATATTAGTAATATTGTTTCCCACTCGGAACCATAGCACTTCGATGCGTTATACCCGCACTCAAAAAACAATTTAGCTAAGATAATACAATACGTACTATCCTTAATAATTTTTGTATAAATCTCACAACGTAACACATTGTGAAGTACTGCTGTAGCTCATATATTTTTTGTGCATCTATTGGTCTTGGTTATTGCAAAATCCAATCCTGCTAAAAAAAATGAGATATAGTAACCCAAGTAAAAATTGTGTCGAGTTTTTTGCGTGAAAACAATCAGATTTTTCTAAACTCTGACTAGATTTATCCCTAAACAACTATGCAGTAATTAAGCAGCAACGTCGCGCTCTGTTAGCCTAGATTCTGGCCAGTTTTTAACTATTGTTATAAAAGTAAAATAATATATGTATATATACAATTAATATTATTTTGAGGCTAAGGGGACATCTTGTTTCCTAATAATTAATATAATTTGACTTTGAAAAATTTGTGTCATTAATAATTATTTCCGGAATTTGAACCCTCGTCTCGACTTTAAAGCATGTACTCTAACCACTGAGCTACTATTACTTGTAGTACACAATGACAAAATAGACTTCTTAAGGCAAAAATGCTTAATACCAGTAATTATGTAATAGTACCTAGCCAAAATATACAAAGTAAATCTAGTCTGGTAATCTTATTTCAGAATTAAATATCCAAAATCTATTAAGTTTTTCTAAAACCAAACTACTACAGTTTTCTTACGGCAGTTATTAGGCAACAATTTGATAGATTTATCTAGACTAGTGAATCCATTCAAGATCCGGCTAGAATCTGCTTTAAACTAGGCAAAAACCAGTCTAATTTTTACTTGGGAAACTATCTCAATGAAAAAACAGGTTAAAATTGAATATAAAAAGTACTTCGCACTTATATATATTATAATAGTGACATTTATTAGTTTTGAGTGAAACTACATAACCATGTTACATGAATATTTGCGTCTTAAACCTATCTAAATTATTTATATGACACGAAATTTTCAATTTTTTGCACTTAATTTATTTTCTTCACTTACCACCTCCTTTCAGCCGATTAAACTACTACACGGAAAAAAATGTAGAACGTATACTAGTAGAAATATGGCTGATTTAGCTATATTCTTACTAGTATATGGATAAATATAGCTGCGTTAGCCATATTTCTAGTGTATGTTGTACATTTTTTCCGTGTACTTAACCTATATATTCAATCAAAAGTTACCTTCGAAAAATATTTCGACACACAAACAGCTCTTCATTTATTTGTTTCGTTCAAATGTCAAAAAATTAGCACCAAAAGTCTACTCCAAAATTAAAATCAAAGAATCACTTTTCCTTCATTCATTCCACTCAGCGAAATGTCGTCGGATATTTTGAAAGAAGCGCGCGTCAACGCGACATTGTTTGTTCGCAATTACGCAAAATTTAATAAGCGCGATTGAATAATAATTCAATCTGCCGTACCGAGATCAAACATAAAAGTTTGATCCAATAAAGTTCGTGTTTATTCCGGCCGTTAGCTCGACCGTTTTGTCAATACGCGAATGCTCGATGCGTTAACTCAAACATCCAAGAGCCATCTTCTTGCGCCTCATTTCCGGTACCATCTTTGCGCCGCTTCGCCGTTCGGAACTAAACTGAAACGCGATTGAACGAAGACGATGATTGGACAACGCTGGACCTATTTTCATATGTATTTAATTATACAACGAATTAATCGGCGAATCACCATTACAAAGCCAATAATCCTCTTTCCGCGAGTGCAAATCAATTTTGCTAATTAAATCGCTGATGACTATGAATACTATATTCATAGAATGTATATATATGATAGTTGTGAAAGAACACGGGTGTCGGTGTCCAAAATTGAATTTGTCAATGTGATTAATTGGTGTGAATCATTATTCGTTTCGAATGATAATGACGAATGAGGAATTCTGTCGATGAAAAAAAATTCTCTCGTTATTGCTCGTTACAAGGAAACAATGCCAGGAATTTATTTGTTCGGCTTCATTAATAATATATTTACGCGTAAGATGCAGTAAAAACTACGGCAATAAAACGTCGGTTGCAAATTAGATACCTTGTTAATATCAGTCGATCGTAAATGATGCATATTTCGTTTTATTTATAAAATCACTTTTACAGGAATTGATTTTGAAAATTCGAAAAAGAAAAGCGTATGATTGTTTTATTGCGTGGGATAATCAGAAAACGATGGTCTATTTTGGTCAATCTTATCTTAAACTTGAATTACGAAGTGATTCATCTGCGCTGACTGCGCCACCTGTAAAGGTCGCCAAATAAACGACAGCCTCATTTGTTTATCAAAACATAGACACTCATTCTCACTTTTTTTAACTAAAACTTTTGAGTTCTTAATAATGTAACAAAAAATAGTTTGTTTGAAGAATATTTATACTCGATAATTTATATATAATTTATAATATGCTTCGGTCAATCGTTTGGTAATCTTTTTTAAGGAAAATTACAAATGTATAAAGTCATTATACGGTCTTAAGATGTTAAAAGGCATAATGACCATTTTTATGACCATATTATACTGACGAGTAATATTTTAGTGAAATGAATGTAATTGGTAAAAATTTCTGCTACAAAATTAATAAGATAATTCTCAGATATATTCTTGTATCCAGATATTTAAATTTTAACAACAAAATTAGTTTACTATACATTTATCATTACAATTTGGCCATTTAAAATGCAATTCAAGCCGTCATTTACACTTGAAAAATGTTACCAATTTATGTGCAAATGATAACCATTGAAATAGTAATAATTACCAATCGAGCTGCATAATTTACAACAACTCAATTGTCCCGGTGTGACTTTTATCGCGTTATAAGTTTCTTTTCATTTAACCAATCGTCACCTCGTAAGCTTCAAAAAATCAATTCCAACGCACTTTTTGTTTATTATAATAATTAATAATTTTAGATAACTTCTTTTTCATGTTTTCATACGACACATTACGATACAGACACATCATCCCAATTAACCGAAACCCGTTCGAACAAACATAACATTCAATTTAGATAACGCGATTGAACCGATTAATTTAATTAGCAGCGTTTTGCGAAGAAAAAGCAAATTCATTACGAAAACTAATTGACTATTCGGATTATGTCGCGTTGCAATTAAGATCCGCGCAATTAATAGCGATCCGGATCTCGGAGTTCGCGATCGAAGATCTGCTCGGGGATTTCAAAAAAGAAAGCATTTCGCGCGCGATTGCATTTTATCATTCGCTTTTCCAACGAGACGCCGGAGAATTCGAAAGTTCGCAGCGCTGCTTTTATGTCTTATTTAAACTGACTCGCCGCTGAAATGACGTATTATTTTTTGAAATGAGACGCAACTAAAGCGAAACGGGTAATCCATTATGATTCCCGCGAGGATCTTACGCGCGCGCGCACTAACACGCCGATTTATTCGATCTATTTGAAGTTGCGATTTCACGATTCAATTTCCGTAACTCAAAATTAGTTAAAATTCCGTAACAAAATTTCTTGGAAAGAAAAAAGAAAAAAAAAAGAAAAAACAGAAGTTTGAATAATCCGAACGAATTTACACTGCGAATTTCTTCGCTGCGAAATGACATCGAAATAGGAATTTTGGCTCGATTTCGTGAAGTGTTGTAATTACCAAACATCGTTACGTTCAATTACGACGGTCAAATCTGATACGCGCGCAGCCCAATTAGAGCAAATGATAATGAAACGTTATGATGATTAACAAATAAAATATGCGCCGGGTTAATGCGCGCGCGATCGCTAATTTGTTTTTAGTGTCCGTCGCGAATTACACGTTTTGACGTAACCATTTGATTCGCGCGCTTTAATTAAGGAGTCCGGGATACCTTCGGCGGCGCGCGCAGCCCGAGGAATGTGACGAATAAAAATGTTTATTACCGTTTACCGATGAATTTGATCGGCAACATTAGATCATACCAAAAGAAACGTTAATAAATTTTATTGCTCGCATCAAGCGAACAAACTTTTTATTGTTCCGCGCGATCATCGTGTATACATCGTGTAAGAGTCCGCGCTTGAAAAATTAAAACTCGTCTTAGAAGTATCTGCATTTATACGCGCGCACTTTTACGCTTCTTGCCACGATTTTTATTTACTTTCGGTCGTGTGTGCACATCCCCGAGGAAAAGTAAACGCGCGACATACCATCGCGACAAAGATAAAAATTTGTTTCAAACGCTTCGAAGAAAAATCGAAATGACTATTTCGCGTATGTACATAACCCATGCTTTTATTAATAATAATAATAAAAATAGTCGCAGAAAATAACTGCTATTACGCGGAATGATTGTAAACAGTCCGTCAATTTTCTTCCGCGGAAACAACTTATTGCGAAGAGCAATCAATCGAAATTACATCGAAAGCAAACAAAAACGTAAACATTCAAATTCAATAACACAAACAAAAACAATAACATAAAACGAAAACAAAGCAAGGGGCCTTCGAACGAATGACCATAACATTGGTCTTGTTTGTTTTGACCTTGTTGTTTGTGATGCTATCGTCCTTTTGACATTGAAATAAACATTACTTTTGGTTCCTATTGGACACTGACCAGCAATCGTAACAAGCGCAATCAACGCGCACGCAAATTAATTGCAAAACAACGCGATTGCAAATTCAAATCAAAAAGGTGTGCGTGCTTGTGTAAAAGCGTTTGTTTAATCTAACTTTGTCCGTCGTGCCGTTATATCAACTATTTGAAATGTTCGCTCACTTTTCCCCATTGAAAAAAAATGCCGAACCTTTTTCTCAGAGGAAACAATGTTTTAAGGCAATTTCAGTTATTCTATATACATATACAAGAAACCAGATTTCACATTTTAAACAAGCCCAAAGTAATTCAAAGTTTGAGATAAGTACATATCGAGTTCGGGACATAACTTTCAGAAGCATAAGTGTATTTACAATTATGGCAGTTCGTACTGTGGAATTACAGAGCACAGCGTCGGGTAATAATGAAGTACATACGGATTTGGCTCGTTCGCAAAAGAGTCGCTACATATTAGATCAGTCGCATAATATCAGTGTATCATAAGCCTGTAAAATTTATGCCCCGTGGGGTAATGGGCCATTACGGCGCGAATTTTGCAATAAGTCCGGGATACTTAATGCGCAAAAAGTTGTGCTTATTTATCGGACGAATGTCAATACCGGGTTTTGTTGTAATAAACAAACACCGAAATATGATTTAAATCATTCGTCTTAAAAGATCATTGCATGTTTTTAAAGAATCAATATTGTTATCAATATCTTATAAATGACCTCCAAAAATTGTGCCTGGAATTGGAAACAAAAGCATCAACATTGATGTATTGGCTTTGAAAAACAATAACAGCAATGACCTTTCTGTTATTATGTTTGTTTTGATACTGCTTGTAATAATTTTGTTATGATAAATATACTCGAATAAATACGTATATTATGTATGTACATGTATGAAATATTACATATATATGAAACAAGAAATAAAGAAAATTTTAAGCATTTAAACGTGCATTCTGCGCGTATATTTATTATTATTTATCCTTTTATTTTTAGTATTTAGCTTGTAAAAATTATATAAAATTTATTTAATTATATGTACAAATGTAAGATCTATATTTGATGTCCATACATCATGTCCACAATTCATGTTGGTATTATTTAAGTGCGAGAAACGCGTGAAACGTCAAGCTGAAGCGAATTTTTCGTTTGCCTACAAAATTGAAACGCAGTTTCATTACAAATAAAATTAAAATGAAAACTGACATCACATTGTTAGAAAAGCTTTGGGGCCGTGAACACCGAGAAGTTAGTTTTGATTAAATTTTTATCGCGCAAATGCATCACGGAATTGTCTAATTTACAGGAGACACGCTTGGTAAAATATTCAACGTCAAATAATTTCTTACGCCGACGTGGCCAAGTTTCGTTATAATCATAATTTTGAGGACGCTGAGATGAATTTGATTGTTGCTTATCCGATTAATCCATGATTACGCGCTATTTAGTAAATTTAAATTACGGCGAATTAAGTTCGTTTCGAATTCAGTTTCATTGAGCGCGATTCCATC
This sequence comes from Psilanteris sp. ZL-2020, assembly GCA_022817085.1. Classification (NCBI taxonomy): domain Eukaryota; kingdom Metazoa; phylum Arthropoda; class Insecta; order Hymenoptera; family Scelionidae; genus Psilanteris; species Psilanteris sp. ZL-2020. The sequence continues at coordinate 7,194 of JABFQC010000753.1, forward strand.
GAATTAATATTCTTCGAGCTTCGCTGACCTAGAAATTCTTATAAAACTATTTTTCCTTTTCGTTTTCTTTTCCTTCGAACGCGACTTTTACTTCTAAAGGTGGATTAAGAAACTCTTCGTTATGGAAGCATGTAAGTAAATTAACAATTTGAGATGCAAATATACATATAAATATTACCAGGGACGTTACAATCGTTTTTTAATATTCGGATACAATGCATTACACAAATAATAACAGCAATGACCTTCCTATCATAACATTTATGTCTTTACATTTGTAGTGTTTATTTACTACTGTATAATGTTTATGTTTGTAATAACACGTTCTACTTTTTAATTTGAAATTTGCTTTTGAAAGTAACGTACTTTAAATAAGTAATAATAAATAAACGTTGAATGAAAACAATTAATTGAAGCCATTTCTTTCTTTAACACAATACTCTTAGAAATTCACTGTACGTTATTTAAACATAAAGTATAAAAATGTATACATCTTTCAATAATGTATAACATCGTTTATATATATAATTGATACATTATAATACATTTTATTTTATGCAATATCCTGTTATACTCCATGCAATAACAATATATACATTACTTACTATCCATTTTTAACAATGCATTTATTCACTTGTTATTAATTTTATTATTAATCATTATCGAATTATTATTCGACGAAAAGAAACAAATTGTCTATTACTAAATAAAACCCAGTTAAAACGTAATACGTGAATAAAATTAATTCAAACAAAATTTTTGTCGGGGAACTTCTGTTTTAAACAAAAAAAAGTCACAGTCGATTGGCTTTTAAAGAGATAAGTACAAGTTGGAATGAATTTTGCAACCAAAAAAGGACAATCGAGTGCGACTCTCTTTGGAAATAAATTTAAAAAATATCTGAAATTGAAAAATATTGTAATTATTATCCGAATACGAGAATAGTATTCTCCTTTATTTTAGTCAGTCGAAAAGGTATAACATAGACGGTCTTTAGTTAAAATAACTGTTATCAGAAAATATAGAAATGAGAAAATGGAGCTTTAATTATACTGTTCATTTCAGACGAGTGTGCTAATGAAAAATAACGGACGGCATAGCGATGTCATTTAAAATATATAAGTTACTTTTATAACTCTTTTACATTTTGTTTTTTAAATAATATATTATTCTTTTGTTTCAGTGTAAATGTTAATGTTGGAAATAATATTATTTAATGTTCGAGAGTTAATTATTTTGGCTTTAAGTCAATCTTATTAATTAAAAACATATTGTTTGCAGGACACAATTACAGTCTTAATTATTTCCAGTATAACTACGTTTTTATATTCAGAAGAAATATAAATATGAATTCCGGAATAACGACATTAATTATAAAAGGATTATACAAATTTCAACGTTATAACTATAATTTGTACGATTAATCAATCATTAATTGATCATGTCGTATATGCACGGAGGAAAAAAAATAGTTCACCCAAGTAGAAAATTGCTGGAACAACGACGAAATGTTATTAATATATGTACAACAAAATTTCTACTTGAACTAACAACAGAATTTACTAACTCAACGAAGGTCGTTGTTAAGACAAATAAAAATATACTTAAGATAACAACAGAAAGCCAACAATTTTTCGTTTGCTGTAATTTTTCTCCGTGTGTGATTTAATAATAATTTACATATATATAAGTGTACTGTTTACATTTTACTTAACGAAAACAACAAAATTTGTTGATTGTATCCATATTATTATTATTTTCAAAGACATGTATAGAATGTTATGTAACATGATATATAAATAGTTGTATATTTATATTTATATTATTATTGTATGTAAACATATTCTTCATTGCGTTGCTCCTTCCGTTCGAAGGAGCAGCAAGGACCAACTAAAATGTGTTTTTTTAGTAGAACACGAAAATTAAATGTAACGAATACCTTAAAATACGTATCATTGCAAATTGCACGTGTTTAAAAACGCCGCAATAAAATTCAAAAAGAACAATTTTACTCCTGCAATTCGTTTCAACCAAACAGATGGTTTTACGACTTAAAGCGACCAAAAATTTGCAGGAGAATATCAACCTCGAGCGCAAGGGTGGACTTTTTCGACTCAAACCGTCGTAAAGTATAATATTTTCTCAGTAAAATCATCCGAGTTTTTAACAACGATATGACATTTCAAAGTAGTGCCCCGTTTACGTACTCGCTAATACACGCACACACGTATGGTGCTCGTGTGCGCACTTTTGGCATTGGATCCTTAAAAGTAACATTTCTCGAAAATTAACGCTCGATGCGCGCGAAAGAAAACAATAACAATACGACTGCGGCGCAAAGAACCAAAACAAAAACGACCTTATCTTAAATAGGACAGTTTTTGTTATTGTTTACATAACGCATTCGTTTTCAATTTATAACAGATTATTTAAATGCGAGACCAAAACTTGTTTACATTCGCATTTGTTTATGATAAACATAAAGAATTATACATTTTTCACGGCAGTTTTCTATTGTAAATAAAAATAAATTTTTATTCGTAATTATCTTCGTTGTCTTACTCGTATCGATGAATAATATAAACATTTTTATTTCTCACGCACCCAAATCGTATTTTTCAAATTCCAACACGCGCATTTCAAACGACGTTCCACGTGATTATTTAATTACTCCTCAACCTCGGCGTTGCAAAAATTATTAGATTAATTATCATCTTTATTTCGCAGGACGCGTCATATTTCCTCATCATTTTAAACCCCAAATCCTTATCCCTGAGAAAGTCGCTGATAAATGGCCAATTTACCCTTGATCCGGCATTTGCGGAATGACGAAATGCGACTTTGGCTCCCCCTTCTCAGTCAACTTTGACTACCGTGTCGGTGCTTATTATTTTTACGATAATGCACACCGGGACCATCTACGGTATTTTAATAAAAGCGCGCGTCAGGTGCCGTCTTCGCTGATATATTGTTCGATTTTAAGTACGTGTTTAATCTGAACGTCACGAGCGCTTTCTCGACGCCCTTGACATAATTACAGTACGCCGAAAAAAAGAACCGAGAAAAAAGTACTTTTGATACTATTTGAGAATGCCCGGTACTTGTTTTAAACGAACAGAGTGCGCAGATGGTTATCATTAAAACGTAAGGTTCAACACTTTTGAACGTTTTTTTGACCCGCTTATGAAATCACGTGTTGCGTGTCATTTCTTGGCGCAATCTAACGAACTTCTAAGGGGGATAGTCTCGCTTTTTTGCCGAGCAAAAATCAAATAGAAACATGTTCGGAGCTTCGAAAATGCCTCGAATGACGATTCCATGACTAACAGAAATGCATAAAATTTTAATTTTCACTTTTCTTCATTTTTCTAGTATCAATTCGATTTTTTTTAGCCAATCGCATGTTTCAAACTTTTCAAATATGATTATATTTCAATTACATATACTAAAAAAAATAATCTTACAAATTTTATCAAACTAGATAATAAAAACAGGAAAAGTGAGCAAAAATGTAAATAAACTATAGATTATTGCTGAGTACTAAAATCGATTTTCAGTACTTTTTTATTTATGTTACATATTTATTATTATATTTTTATCTCATTAAATCAGTACTGAAAGCTTAATTTATAATTTGGCTTATATCATTGTTTTTATCATTTGTTTGGTAATATTTGACATATTTTTAGAATTTCCTAACCATAATTTATCATATTATTTATTATTGTTATTATTTTATCATTTAGTTTGGTAAAATTTGTAAGGTTATTTTTTTCAGTGTAAACTAAAATGATTGGAATGTTCTGCGATTTTTTTTTCTAGTTTAATAAATTAAATTCGAATATTAATGAATGCAAGACAATGTCCAAAAGATGGTCAAAATACCATTCGAAATCGTGCTCGATATTGAAATCGGCATTTTTAATTGAATTTCGATTCGTTTAAAATAAGCTTTTGGAAATTTGATATCGTAGGGATATGTTCGAGCCGTGATGCATTAGAAATTGAGATAAATGATAGCCGAAAACAACTGATGTGATTCGATGACAATACATGGCCCATGGGCATCGAAATGGAAATCGACAGATTGTGACAAGAATGCCTCGATTGACAGAACTATCCGAGTCTGATTCAATATACAGTTGCAGCCTGTCGATGGTTCGGATCGATTACTAAGAGGCGTTCGATTGTATACGTCGTACGCAAATTGATCATTTGATTGTTTTGACGTCTTACATTGCGAGAGAACGTACTGAAATAGGCGAATAAAATGGGAATAAAAATGAAAAGAAGTCGCGCTTGTACGTAGAAATAAGACAAATTATGAAGTGATGTTAATCTTATTTTACATCAGCTTCGTAAATGCAACGAAAGTAGTATTGAAAAAATAAACATTAATAAGAAATGAACAGATAAAGAAAGCAATATTAAATTATTAATATGTCGTTTGGTGTCGTATTCATTATTTTATGAAATATGAACAATTGAAGGACGTGGGTTCATATTGCCAAATATGATAAATTTATTGTTGGTACACATTTAAAAAAGGGTTTTCCAAAGAGAGAGAGGGAGAGAGAGAGGGGGAGAGAGAGAGAAGAAGAAGAAAAAACTAATAAAGAAGATATCATATTAAATGACCAGAATAATACTTTTTTTTTGATTTGTTAAGTAATTCTTATGTAGCAATAACATAAGTGAACGGTATAGAAGAGATTGTTTTGGTTATATCAGTAATCTGTTACATATAATTTACGATTATTTGCTGTAAAGATTGAACAATAAAAAAATTATTTATTATTACTTACTTATGGTGACATATATTATGAAAACAACGTATATATAGAAGAGTATAAACCGAATTTATTTTTCCTTAATTTATATGTTTAAGATACCGTGACATGGCTAATTTCAAAAACAAAGAAAATCATTATAATATTTAAAATATACAAAAAGCTAAGCAGAATTATTGTTATAAACTAAAAGAGATTCAATCGAGAGAAACTTTCAATTTTACTCGTCATTATTGTTCCCTTTAATTTGTATTTAATTTTTTTATTATTTATAGCCATATCCTAACACCTAATCTGAAATTAAGATACTAAAGCAACAATCATTTTCAACAACTCATTTCTTTAGATTTCAATATTTTTATAAATGCATCATCAGATTACAATATATTAATTTATCTATTAACATTAGTTGCTTTTGAATTATTAAATTAATGTCATAAATAGGATATAATATTTAGTATATGAAATAATTAACGTCTGTATATGTTATTTTAAAGTTAAGTTAAAGAAGAGGACCAGTAACCTGATCGAAACGTCAAATATTAAAATAAAATAAATTTATGAAATGACATTGATTTCATTTATTTAAATTGTCTGTCAATAATGGTCGTTAAAAAAATTTAACTTTAATATAATATTTAGATTGTTAATTTTACACGTTCATTTTTATATTTTTTTACAACATTTTAATGACACTCATTTAAGTTCAAAGTTATAAATTTACGGTGCTAATTATAAGTACACATTTTAATTATAGTGATTAGAATTGTTACTTAATTATTTTAATAACAGAGAAAATACAAATATTTAATTTCTTTACCAAGGTAAATGTAAATTTGTTTTTTTTTTAAATTTGACATTGTATATATTATAACAAAATACCAAACCAAAAACTTATTAATATGATTCGATAACAAACAAAGATACAATATAATATATATTCACCTAAATTACAAAAACAAAACTTTTGTTTGTTTTTTTTAGGTTTGTTTATTTGCTATATGTAAATAATATCAATATTAACAATTATAAAAACATTCAACTGCATTATCATAAATAAAGAAAATTTCTTTCACGCATTTGACAAAGTATACATAGACGACCGAATGAACGTCAATCCAAAGAATAACAAACAATAAGAACAATAACAAAATTATTTCGCCTTCCTTTGCAAAGACAAACCCCTTTGTTTTGATACATTTGACTTTCCATAAGCAAACAATAACAAATGACCTCAATCGAAAGAAATAACGTCCATACGCTTTAATAACAAAAAACAATAACAACAACAACAAAATGAACCTTTAGCTTCATTAACATAGAGAAAGAAATGTATTTATAGACGAAAAATTTGAAATGGCATCGATGTTGCAATAAATTTGCTAACTTGCGAAAAACCGTATTAATTGTGCACGGCTAAACAGAGCACTAAAACTAAACGCAAGGCTGCTAAATGGTTAATTGCAGTTTAACAATTTCCAATTAGAAGATTTGAAACGATCATTGGAACGCAATACCCGCTACGAGCATCAACTAACTTTGTTGCTGGTCCGCTAAAAATGTCCGCGAAAAATAATTAGTCTGCGCGTCAGCGCAAAAACACGCGTGTATATAGTCACCCCAAAGGAACCCTGCATTTTTATGAAATATGGCGATTGCTGACGCAACGGCCTTGCTCGTGATGTTACATATCAGAGAACGGAGGATGATCCTCGCTCTCGCGAAAGTATATAACCCGTCCAAAGAGGATGGTACCTCGCACTGTGCACCATAGTCAGCCTCCCATAAACATACGCGTAAACCGTATCTTTTTCATAGTTGTTGTATTGGCCGCCGACGCGTCGCACAACCGTCCGATTTGTTCAAATATTGTAACTTCATCAGTCGATCGTGAGTTAACAATTTATTATATTCTATGTACCACGGTGTCCAATCAATGTCCCGCATTTGGCGAGTAAACATTGTTTTGATTTGACGATAGAGTCGTATTTTGAAAAACATTGTACAGCCAGCGTGTAAACACTTAAAGCGAAAAAGGTCGAATTTACGAATCACAACATTGTATAACTCGTTTGTTTATGTTTTTATTTTCCATATGATACGTAAACAAAGAAATGATAGGTAAAAGAAAAATTTTTTTTCAATCCCATAAATGATGATAAAAATTTGTAAATGAAAATGATTTTCCCAAATAAATTTTTGGTGAGTAAAATAAATTGTATTTTTATTTATATGTTTGTATATACGACATTGAACTTTATTATAAACTAATGTCGAAATGCGTAGAATTTTGCAATGGAATATTTGACACCAAAATTAGCCGAAATTTGAAATAAATTGCTAAGAAATGACATAAATAAAATAAACCGTGAAGTGAAGTAGAGAAAAAATTTAATTTAATTCCATTAATTTTAAGACTTAACTACATTTTGTTAAATCCCTCCGAATCAATAGTATTTAATTAAAAGTCATAAATTTAACAGCGTGTAAAATAATATGTAAAAGTTTACAAAAATGGTAAGTGTGTAAAATAATCATCAAAGGAATAAATATAACATTAATAGAATCCAATACAAAAATGTAATTTAAAATTGTTATAAATAAAAACGAAATAATTTTATTAAAAATTCGTTATATAACAAATGTTAATTCATTTAAACTAGTATTTAAATGCGTGATTTATTTTTAAAACGTCAACTATTATTAATTACAGGTTTTTATTATTAATGAAATAAATTAATCTTGCTGTCATTACATTGTAAAATCCAATTTCAATTAATTTCGCAAAATCACGTTTGAATACATTAACACAATTATATTAGACATTTTTTAATTAATAATTTTCAATATTGTTATATTCGTTATAAATTCAAATTAGAGTACTTTAAGCTGAATTTATTGTTTATTATTTAAATGATTGAATACTTTACTTATATATTATTCGTGAAAAAAATATAAATAACAAAATGACGATTTACATGCATGATGTTGCATTACATTTCAAATGTTGGTTGTTTCAAAAAAGTTCTTGTTCATAATTTGGTTATTAAATTAAACATTAAAATTATTAATTACTTCATTTAACTTCTGAGATCGTATCAACTAACATTAAATACTGTTAATTTAAAGTTAATTTTAAAATTACTTAAAATAATTAATAATTTTAGTGTTTAGTTTAACACAAAAACGAACTTTTGTAAAGAAAAAAAAAATTTAATATATCGCAACGTCATGCATGTAAAACGTCATCCTGTTATATACATATTTTCATAAATAAATATAAAATATGGATTCTATTAAATACTATAAACTAAATTAATACGATTAACAATTCATTGTTACAAAATGAATAAAAACAATTATCAGAAAATTAGCAATCGTAGTTTAGATAAAGTCATAAATAGTTTCATTGACAAAATTTGACAATTTTAACATATATCAACTTTGTTGAAAAAGATAAATAATCTTTATTAAATTGTTTGTTTATTAAACAAATATTATTAACGTTTCAACTAAATTTACAAGTTTATTGCAAAATTACTCAAACTCAGACAGCGCATCCATCTGGAACTTTACTCGCAACCATTGTAAAATTCATAAACGTGATTTACCAAAATGCGTCTACAGAAATAACCGTAGAATACATTTGGAATTTTAATGGAATATACTTACGGTAAACTGGATTAAATACGAGCAACAATGTGCTTTAAAGCTTCCATCGAAACTTATTTAATCTCGTCTTATCCCTTCAACTAAGAATAACTCAATTAATAGTGTAACTTTGCATTACTGACATTTCGAAGCATCGGCTTTTAGCAACCGAATTCTTGCGATTTGGCCCGAGTCGAATCGTCCCGATCGTTACATTTCGCTGCGTTGAAACAATCGGTTCTTTAGTGTAATTATTTCGCTTTAATGTTTTATACTACCATAATTATAAATGAATCCAAAATTAACTTTCGCTTTCACGAATACCTTTTAAAAACACAAAACACATAAGATATAAACAAATTTTCTATTTTGTTTAGTTTGCAAGGTCAAATGTTGTTTTGTAATAAACCAAACAAAAACACTGAATATAAACACAAGACCATGTTTTGTTTTGTTTATTTTAAGAGTTTACATGTTTTGTTTCTATTTTGTATCCTTTTTCATTATGTTATTAAAACCCATGCATCCCAAACACATTTGATTTTCCTACTTTACACTTAATTTATATTTCCACCCTTTCCAGCCCTAAATACAATTTTCTCGACTATTTAACGTAACATTAAACGAGTGTCATATCAAATACCAAAAACATGATTCATTGAAACGTAACCCCAACTCGGTAGGCATCCTAATTTAAAATATAACACTTTTAGCCGTATTCCCACATTACATAACCAAACTCGAATAATCAATTATTACCCGGCTCAGCTTCTTTTCACCTCGGAACATTCATTTTCCGCGCTTTTCAACCGAACCGATCCCAATCCGGATCATTAGAAACGAACACATTCATCCGCGTACAATCACTCCTTTGAACGCACAAGAAGAAATCTTAATCGATTTTTCTGTCACTCGTATCATTATGCTGTATCATCTCGTTGAAAATGACGCGGGCAACGTCGCTTGCGACACCGACGACTTTATTTGAATTAGTCATCCCGTGGAAGAAACGAGAATATTATGTGGCGAAGTTTCGTCACGAACGCGCCGCGTTGCGGGCACGCCATGACCGATCATAGGCAAATTTCCTTATCTGCGATATGATTGGCGTTCGTAAATCAAATCGGTATCGCCGCGCGGCTTTCGAAACGGTGGCGCGCTACGTGCGCCACGCACACCGTACGTTTATTGCGAAGACACACAAAGGTCCAGGAATGATAATTCATCGCGCGAAAGATGCGTTCCGATCCTTTCGCAAACATCCTGAAAATATAATCGGCGCGGAACGCAAAGCAATCTCTCAATTTGCGCGATAAATTTCCCCGTTTCAGCGTGCGTCTGCCGCGAATAAATTTGCTCCTTTTTGTTCCCATTCGTTCCCATTCGAGTGCGCCGCGTCGCAACGAGTTTCGTTTTCGCAACCCGACAATATTTTTTCACGTCGTCCTCTTTTTTTTTCTTCTTCTTCTTCTTCAGCTTCTTCTTTTCTTATTCTTTCGTTTTTAAATTGTTTTCTGATTTCGAGCCCGGACCACTCGATTTTGCCCGCGCGAATTGCGACTTATAATTTATGAACTACTTGCGCGGAAGATGAAAATTGACGCTCGCGATATTCAAATACAAAGCGAGAGCACGCGAAAAAAAAAAAGTTTTAATGACACGCCGCGCTGTGCCAAACGCTGCAATTAAAAGTTATAGTGCATCGACGATTATTGCTTGTCGGCTGAATTTTGCTATTAACGGCGACATTCCGTTGCAACACGGATTTGTACGTTTTTCAATTACACACCGCACAATGCCGCGTCGCGAATGTTTCACATTTTTGCGAACATCTTGAAACGGCAACTAAGATATAAAATGCAAATTTGTATAACGATTACGTAATTAATAACTATCGTAAATGCGTATTAAACGAATAACACGTTTTATTAGCATTCTGTATCGTAAACCTAATATTATTGGGAATCATTCTATTTCAAAATCCGTTTTGCCGTCGAACCACGTGCTTTGTTTCTATTTCAGTCGCGTGTAAATAATTCTATCGCAGTTTAATGGTCGCCGTAAAACATTAAGGTGTTATTTCGTCGTTAAAATGCGAGTATTTTAAAGAACGCGTAAATAAAAGTTGCGCGCAAACTTGTAACATCGCGATAATTGTAAACAAACAAAATGGAAATGACCTTCGGATGGTGGCATTGTTTATGTCGTGTGTTTATGTTGGCGTCCTTGCTGAAATTCCGAATCAAAACACCACTTCCGTGTCCTTTTGTTTACATCGCGTGTAAACAAAAATCAATTTCTACGACTCTTTTTATTTTTGTTATTCTTTTTTATTTTGTTATTTGTTTTTTTTTTGTTATTTTTTTTTTCGTTTTGTTTCGATAACTTTTCAAATTTCAATTCGACCGACTAGAATGAAAAGTCGAAGTTGATTTTAACGCAGTTCATTTTGAACCCCCGTTAATTACCGTGCGTTGTTTGTGTAACAAAAACATACTCATTGGTGTAAGAGTAAGTTGCAAAAACACCGATGATTCGAATTACTGCGCGGACGGTGTTTTAATTTCGAATGAAAAAATTGTCTAAAAATAGATTTCTTACGCGAACACGGTCGCAAAGAATTGCCTAATCGCAGTTCAAATTAATGCCTGATTAAATCGAATCTAAAGCAACGTGAATAGCTTCATCATTCATCTGTTGCGCGGAAAAATGCAAAATAGCGGCTCTTTAACAATGGCGGCATTTCAGGCCGAATAAGTCCATTACGTTTGATTTGTATATGAATCTGAATGCATGCAGATGCATTGCGCGAGAACGTACGTGTTCTACGGAGGACCGACGCGGGAAAGTTAATTATTATTGAACCGCACGGTATGGTGTCATCTCCGCATTATGCGCGCACTGCTTCGTCGAGATTCATGTTACATATTTCAGCATGCAACTGTGCCGCATTTCTCACTCTCCCGATGGCAGCGGAGCCAATCGCCAGAGTTGCAAAATGACGCGAATGTATTGCGTCAAACGAAATATGAAATTTTTCATCATTCATTGAAAAAGACAACGAACAAAAAGTCGGACATTTTTTTTCGAAATGTATATATTAGAATTTGTTTTATACAATTCTTATCAGATCACACTTACGTTAAATTTGAGTGATTTAACGTTATGTAAAACGTAATATATTTCGTTTGAATAACAAAAGCACTACTTGTGTTTACTTTGTTTTGTTATTTGACTTTGAAACAAACTAAATCTTATTCCTTGTTATTGTTATTGTGGATGTCATTTGACATTGCTGATGTCGTTACTGTTGACGTTATTGTTGTTATTACGAACGCAATTCATTCGTTAGACACGATGTTTAGCGGCGCAAATTATCTTTAATAATTATTTTCGCGTCCGACGAGTTCTTTTGCGTCGTAAAATTCAGTTTCTGATTTGATTAAACGTTCGTTGTTTTAAGGTTAGGAACGCAGCAATACCCGCGGGAGAATTAAAAATAAGAAAAGTTCAAGTCCGTCGTAATTGAATTAATTTGGCGGCATAAAACTTTGTCCGTGGAAATTACATGAAGTTATAAAAGTGACTTCGTTGCAGATGATAAGTTCCAGAGCGGCAACGTTATTGGTGTTATTGGTGGTCGGAGCTGTCGCGCGACCTGAGCCACCGGTACAGCAGTACTTGCCTCCGAACCAGTTTTATGGTCCCCCACAGAATAATCCAGGAGGATATCCTGGACAAGGCAGCTCAGGTCAATTTGGTGGAATTAATCAGTACCTTCCACCTAATCAACAATACGGCCCACCTACAACTGGCGGCGGCGGTTATGGAGACAATACGAATTATGTTAGTTCTCTTATGCAAATCTTATTATACTATTAAGTAATCATTCCCATACCATTGTATCATTGTGTTGTTGTTATTGTTCTCAAATTTATAACCTAAACTTGCTATTTAGATAAATAATGCTAATGAATAAATAACGTTAGATATAAATAATAATAATGATAATAATGATAATGATAATAAATGTTTTCATGTTTTTTTTTGAAACCATATATGAGCTTCAAAAATAATATATATATATATATATATATATATATTATATGCATAAAAGGAAATAACGTATGATTTTAAATTCCAAATGGAATAAATATTTATAAAATAAACATTCATATTTCAATTGATAAATAAATGTTGTGAATGCAAATATAATTCGAGATAATGTATCAAGAACTACGGTGAACAATGAAATATAAATATTTCGAATCAATTTTAAATTACGTATTGCTTGCACTGCGCGTTTTACTGTAACAAACAATACTGTTTTTTCAAAAGAAGCGATTTTTTCGGAACACTAATCTGATCATAGGTATTTTTAATTATAATTGTATTTCAAATTGATACATTGCAAATTACATTATTAACGGTTCGATGAACTATTTGAATTAAATTTGTTTGATTAAATTAATTATTATTATTATTATTAATAATTACAATTTTATAAAAGTCATGTGTGTTATAATAATTTTAACAAGAACCAAAGTTATACAATTAAAAATTCAATAAAATAAACGCTATTTTTAGTGATCGTTTCTTTATTTATTTGTATTTGTCATTATTTATTACATTAATTTCATCACAATTATTTTTGTTATTGTTCCAAGAAAATCGGTTTATTTTGTATTTTATTGCGAATATTTTCATTATTGTTTTAGTTTTTGTCACGTTTGTCATTGCTGTTGTTAATGTTATTGTTATGCTGCGATTTAATTGTATTTGTTATTGATTTATTTCCTTCTTGTTTTCTTGGCTCTTTTAATAGCCTGTATTAGACTTTCGCTATTGCTTTCAACAATGCGATTGTTCTAATTTATTTATTTAACAACTTCATTTATTTAATTAATTCCTTGACATTTTCAGCCCCCGGCGAAATACAGTTTCGAATACATGGTAAACGATGCAGAATCCCGTAATGACTTTGGCCATAAAGAAAGCCGGGACGGTGACATGACGCGCGGAGTATACTACGTTTTGCTTCCGGATGGACGTCGTCAGACCGTGGAATACGAAGCGGACCAACACGGCTATAGACCGAAGGTTACTTACACGCAAGAGCCGACTTACGGCGGCGGTATGAATGGCTATCCACCTTCCAACGGCGGCTACCGTTATTAAGTGCTAATGTACATAACTCACGACTCCATCACGACTGATTATTAAAAAGTTTTGGTATCAAAATTGCAATCAGCGAGAAACACATAATCGTCCGGTTCTGTTGCATACAAATTTATTTGCAAGATATAAATAGATTACGTGCATTTTTTTTTTCGTGTCAATAGATACGCGACTTTAATCACGAAATTATTGCGACTCCGAGATTTTAATACGTTTCAAGTCAATTTTCGCGCATTTTTTAGGAATGCATTATAATTTCACGCTCGAATCGGACCAAATCCTGCGAATTGGAGAACATTCGTCGTTGCAATTGAATCGATATCAATTTTTTTTTACGAATTTTCCGCGGGTGTTTATGTCATTTGTTCGCCAACAAAATGTAAATCGAAAACAGAAATCTTTTTCCGCGCTCGGTATGAGAGTACGAAACAGGGTTCAAATTTGATAACAAAAAAAAGAATACAGAATTCACGCTAGTATCAATGTTAATACGACAATTGGAACGGATAATACTCGACACTTCGCGCGAGCATTCGATGGCCGCGTTTAAACCAATATTAGTAAACACTGTTTACTTTATTGTTTGTTTACTGCAATTGACACCGCGAATTGTTTACACTCTTTCGATCACCGTTTCGACTCAAGGCTTTAATGCGTCGACGAACAAAACAAACAAGGTCATTCAAATAAACAACGCGAATCAAAACAAATATGACCTTGGCGTCATAACAAATAACACAGCTTATTACCGATACGTTTGTTAAACGTATCGAAAATCCAACGAAAAGCATTAATACGCGCGAGTCGAAAAGGTGATCCCCGTGCCGTAATTCCGCTTGCAGATTGATACGCAAAAACGATAAACGAGCGCGTGCTTTTCAAAAATCCGTTCAATAGTTGATGCAATATGGAAACGAGAGTGTCCGATTCGGATGATTAAACTTACGACTCGTTGTCATTCGCGCTACTTAGAACAAGTAACGGATTTTCCGTCGGCATTCATATTTAATATTTAAGGAGTTCGTTTTAATTACGACAGTCGCGGAGCGTCGGAGAATTATTATTATTATTATTATTATTTTTTTCATCAGCGAAACGTGGGATTTCTTGAATAGCGCTACTGTAGCGAAACGATGGCATTTGTTGTTTTGTTGCAAAGCTTTTCCGCGCGCTGATACTATTATTTATGAAATATTTTATTTCTCGTTTTTTATGTATACATATATATTATCTATACACATTATATATATACATACATACACACACAGACACTGTATAAACTACGTCACGCGCGGACGAAATTATTCCGCGCGAACAATCTCAAGCTTACTTTTACTTTTGTAATATATAGGTTATGTGCCTGAAATAAACGATGTGAACATACATAATTAGTTTCATTCCTGATTTGCGTCTCGCACCGTGCCTCCCCCCCCCCTCCCACCACACGTCGTCATTCCGAACGATTTACGCCGAATAAACGTCGGCGTAATTTAGTAACCGCGCTGCTCGTTTGTTTTCGGTCGACGCGCGAACGGTCCCGGCGATTCGCCGGTCGAACGCGATTTCACGACGCTCGCGTCGTATCGCGTTTCGGCGACGAAAGACGGTTATCCGTGGCTCTTCGTTGTTTCGTCACCGGCGCCACCTTCGCCGGCCGATCCCGCAGAAATTAGCATCCGGAGTGGCGCGGATCGGCAGATAACATCGCCGTGCCCGAACAATCGGTACTTCGCCATCGATCGCGCTCCTGTCGGCGTCGCTCCGGGAGCACACGCGCGTCGCCGTAATCTGACAGATTGACGATACAGCGCGCGATTTACGAGCGCCATAAATCCGCGCGTTAACACAGATTATTGTATTTTATCTTGAAGTAAAGAGAAGCCGTAAGGAGCGCACTCCCGTACGGCCAATAAAAGCGAGTTATACCGCGACGTGTTAATTAAACCGTGGCCGTTCCCCGGGAGACTTATTATGTTGACTCGCAATTTGTACGTCCCGGCGGCGTCTGGAAGGAGCCCCCGCCGCGACCTTCCGCTTCAAAATTCAATTCCAATTATACACTTTTCGCGCCGCTCTCGGGCGATACTTTGCGTCCGGCCGATCCGGCGCGGGCTTTAATTGGAAACGGTTTCGCGTGTTTGGAGCCGCGCGAATAAATAATAAGGAATGTGATTTCAGTTACGGTTAAGCGGCGCTGCGGGGTGATCGGGGATCGGTACGGCCCCGGCGATCGCGTAATTGAATGTTAACAGTTTTTATGGGTTCGCGCGTCGGGAGATGGTTTGTTGACCGCGCGTACGAGGGTTGTTAAATTAACGAAACGTTTGGCTGGTGTTTAAGTACGATAGCATTCGGTTAAAGTGATTTATTAATTTCGGATCGGTGGGTGGAGTTATTAGGTTGATTCGGGGATATTGTTTTTTCAGAGACCGCCAGTGTCATATTGTATTTGTAGTTTAAATTCATATTGTTCGATTGAATTGATGGAATTGAGGTTTCCCACACGGACAAATATACACTCAGAAAAATTGAACGTCAAAAATTGCTGTAAAAACCTAAAAATTACTGTTTTTTCTTGTAAAAATAAAGTTTTTCATACCAAATTTTCCTTCTATCTTTTAGTATAATGCTATTATAAACAGAAATTTTTAGGATTTTGTTTTAATGTCGCCAAATTAGTCTGTTATAAACAGCACTTTTCTAAGTTTAATTTTTCTGAGTGTATATCTTGAAAATATAAATCGGTTTATACAACTTCTTGCCGCTTTTTTTATAAACCAATTTATATATAGTTTATAAAAATTATACATTTAAAATATATTTTCTACTAAAAAATATATTAGTTATATAAAATTTATAATATTAATATAAACATCATATATAAT
>JABFQC010000754.1:0-23692 GCA_022817085.1 Psilanteris sp. ZL-2020
ATTTTGAAGCGATCGTTCTCAGGTGGTATTTATAGTCGGTTCAATGTATTGTGTTCTGTTTATGAAGGTGGTTTCAGTTTTATTATGTATTAAAATTATATATTGTCTTTTATTGCAATACGCGTTTTGAAATTCTTGATACTAGATAGTTGTGACGAAGAATGGAATATTTTCACTAAGAAACACGTTCACTTTCTTACATCAAGACGACTTGTAATAACACGCGTTTATTCCTTTTGCCGCGCTGGAAAAATGGGGGACGAAAGAATGGCATCAATGGAGGAAACGTTGGGTTAAACGGGAAAATTTTAACGTCTTTTGATTCAATTTAAATTACGCACGATTGTACTCAAAATTGATTTTCTCTTCGAGTGAAGAAAGTTTTCAGACATTATTCGATGGCATTTTATACATTGTTACCTACACAATCTTGGACCGATCCTTTTTTATCTCAAGATCTTTGAATTTTCAAAAGCAGATTACAAAACAGACAAATAAAATATAAACTCGTGAAATAAATAAAAAAAAATTACTTAACTGACACGGCATTGTTTGTTTGCGGTGTTTTTATCTTTAATGCCAGTCTCTAATTTGTTACAAAATAAATAGATTATTATTAAGAGTGTAATCACGTCAGCTCCATCGCGGACCATTAGTTTGTGACCTTCGAACTTTGACACGTCCCAATATTACATGGATTTTAAATGAGACTAAAAACCAGCACTCGAGTAAAAAATGTTCAACGACAACAGACAATTGTAATTGGTCTGCCAAATATTATCTGCCACAGGACCCAGCGTCTTTTAACTTAAAGAAAGGCACTTTCATTATACTTTTGAAGCGAGTTGTTGATAGATTTGCTCGCAACAAATCTAGATCATTGTTTTATCTATAATTGTTTCGTTGTTAAGAGAAGGATGTTTCTGGCATTATAATTGCGGGTTTCTGAATGCTCGCTCGGATGGTAAAACCGTTTCCTTAAGTGTCACGACGTATTACGCTTTCAGCCGCGGGTTTTGATTTTCACTAATATAACTCGCGATGCGCGGTTAACGAGATGCGCGAAAAATATTAACATACTTGGTTCGAAAATCTGCGTTTTCTAAAGCAAAAAACTATATGGTAAGTATATATATACGACCATATAGTAGAATCAAGTGTATTTCAATTTCAATTTCCTGTTTCAATCAAGCATTGAAAATGAAAAGCCGGGTGTGTATGTGTATATAAATATATAAATATATATATAGCCTATAGCATATATATATATATATATATATAATAAGCAACTACTGAATTAGGATCCAAAGCAAACAAGACGCGAATTCCCGATGATTTTTACTTTCGATGGCGCGGAATAATTGATCGCACCGGTCAAAGGAGCAAAGGAGGACGAAATTCATCCGCGGCTGCGATACATAAGCCGTTTTTACGAGCCACTATTCCGCGCTCGTAAAATTAATTTGCCGCATTAGTCGGGGAATTTCTCAAAGGCGAACGCGCGCAATTATTTTGCGCGAGTTTTCGAACTTTTTCGCGCGCGCCTTTTTGTCCCTTTGCGTTCGCTTGCGCGACGATAATTGCGACGCGTTTCCCGGGGCCCCGCGGTCGGCACAATTTGTCAAATCGCAACGCCGCGCTCGCGCGCGTCAATTATGAATGCGTTATACACGCTTGGCGAATAAATTATCGTTCGAATGCGAGATTTCGCAATAAATCACGGCCCAGTTTCGCGCCGGACGATCTCGGATGCAATTATTCGCGCAATCAAATAATGATCACGTTTCAGGCATTGTGTCTCGCTCGAACATATATTATGCTAATGAGGGAAACGCGAAAAAAAAGCCCTGACACATTCAGGTCGATATGAATACAAGATCGTTTATGAGAGTGAAAAAAATTTTGGTTTTTTCGTCGTGTGTGAGTTATAGCGTTTAATTAAATTAGCGTATATAAATAAGTGTATATATATATATATATATATATATATATATATATATATATATATATATATATATATATATATATATATGTATATTGTTTTACGTAAAATGATTTATCACATGTAAACAACGGTTACCGTGCCATACTTTCTGTAACATAAAAGAAAGTTGCTGTTAGATTCTTGTGATATGATTATTATATATAGGAATATGTACTGTATATAACGCATATATATAAACGTCGTGTTTTTTTTTATTATGCTTTGGTTCGTCATCAAATTGACTGCGTCAATCAAAACTAAATACGACTTTTTTGTTTGACGTACATATGATGGATACATTTAATGTATATGTAATTCTAGTCGCTAAGAAATTTATACATCCAAGTTATAGACTGACCGCATCGCTAATGCGTTTTCATTACGATGGAACGTTCAAAATGAATCTAAAGTCTATAATTTTCATAGCGACAGGATATACGGCGATTGGTACAAAATTCAATTGGTGTTGTTTTACATGTTTGCTTTGGAGAGGGGGCTGCAGATAAAAAATAATATATATATATATATATATATATATATATATATATATATATATATATATATATATACACGGAGAAAACATATATCCAACTATTTACTATATAATATATCAAAAGTAGGATATACTTTTAGTAGGATAAAATACTATGAAAATTACTATATAATGTATTAAACTTTTGAATGTGCACAATATTATATTCAACTTATGTAGACATTTTTAATATATGATATAGTAAAATGTTAAATATGTTTTCTCCGTGTATATGTACATACACAATATATACAATATATATATATATATATAAGTTCATGTATGTTTAAATTACATTCTTCTTCATGTGTGCGTATACATAATAAATGTTAAACGTGCGTAGATTGCAAGACCGGTGAGTGAACTCATACACAGATATATATTACATACAGCCAACTATACATATATTCGCACAGACACGCACACGCGTTTGGCGATCGACAAACTATTGAAGCGGATCAAACGCGGAACATTAACCCTTCCGGAGGCATTCGTGATCTTCGCATCTTGGTATTCGCGTACAAAAAATAAACATCGTTTG
This sequence comes from Psilanteris sp. ZL-2020, assembly GCA_022817085.1. Lineage (NCBI taxonomy): Eukaryota > Metazoa > Arthropoda > Insecta > Hymenoptera > Scelionidae > Psilanteris > Psilanteris sp. ZL-2020. The sequence goes on from JABFQC010000754.1 coordinate 3,058, forward strand.
TGCAACGGGCATTTGAAATTTGTACCATTTTAAGGCACCTCTTTGCAGAACAAAGAAACGTTTAATTGCCGTTTTTACATTCATACTCGTATTTCAGTATGTCTACATATATAATCGCGACCCAAGTACGTACAAATTTTTCGTATTAAAGTTATTAAACGGAACGGAAAAATGTTTTCACTTTTCTAATTATATTGCAGCATTAAGCGGATATTTTGAGAACGCGTTTCATTCCGTACTTCGCGCAGACCACAACGAAATATAATTAGTTGTGTTTCAGTAACGTTCCAAGCCCGCGACCTTGCGCAGGAATTCGTCTTGATTTCATTTTGCTTTTGTGCGCAATTTTGCGAATTCCCGTCCGGAGTGTAATAAACAACGGGCGTGCAATAACGAACGTCGTGGAGTAGTAGGAAATATATATTGGGGGAAAAAACCGCTTCGTATTAATAGATAAAAGGCAAAAGAAATGCAAAAGCCCGAGGATTGCAAAATCCTCGTTCGCTCGTTTCACAATGTTCGGCGATGACTCACAACCCGCTTAGCATAAGTTTTTGCTAATTTTGGTCCGACAAGAATGTGACATCATAACACGACATTCTGCTCCGTGTCTTTTGGAAACAAAATCCGTTTGCCTGACAATCGGGAATTTCGCAGATGCGCAGATAAACCGACTACTTGACAATGTTCCAACCTTTTTTTTGTCCGCGCGGTTTCATCCGACTCGGAGTCCGTTTGCGCGAGAAACCGGCAAAAATTGAGACGTTAAGAGGTGCGCGTAACGACAGTTCGGAGCTGTTGCTTTCTACCGCGTTTCAAATGAACTCGTCGTTATAATGAGACAAAAACAGGCCCTAATTAGCTCGACTATTTAGCGGTTACTTAACTGCTGGCTTCGGCAAGCGCGTTGTGGAAAATCAACAGTCACACACTTGGCAACCTTTGATCAAATCTTGCTTGTTTAGAAAATAAGTATTGTCGCGGCGTTGATGAGTCCGGAGATGACTCGAGATGTTGGGATACAGTCGACAATGAGACAGTCGTGGGTACAAAATATTTTTAGGTTATCTACTGCATTGGTACAGAAGTTGTGCGCTGAAAGAAACGAACCTACAAATTTTATCAAACTATTGTCTGTTATGTAGGAAACGAATTGTAATTAAAAAGATATATAATTTTGTTGAACATTGCTAAATAATTGACAAGAGTATTGAAACGAATGATATGTTTTACGGTTAGTTTTATATTTTAAAATTCACAAAATTAGTTTATGATCTTGTAAATTATTAATGAGATGATATAAATTTTAAATATAACACGCGGAACAAAACTCGATTAAAAATCACTTGTTTAGAAAATATTATTAAAAACAGCGTAACTCGCAAACAAAACAAAATTTTGTTAGAAGTTATTACACGGCTTTACAGTAAACGAGGTGAATGTTTGTAAATATACCGCAAATCCACGAATGTTTACTGTGACGGTTGGTGTACGCTCCGACTGAAATGTTTTTTGTTTTGCCTGTGAGTTTGTGTGTTAATATTTTTCTAGTAATTTTGTATCTTTTTTTTTTTGTCTATAATTTGTTTAGAATTATTTTCTTTGTGTATATACCAATTTTTTCTAATACAATATTACTTTATAAACTACAATGCCATAATACATTAGAATAAATAAATAATCATGAGTAATAGTGACAAATCAAACAAAAATATCAAAATATTTACACAGTAAATATATTTTCTTAGTACCTTAAGAGATTCATTTTTTATAATATTTTTGTAGTCAGATGAACTATGTGCGACGTTATATTAAGAATGTCAAACAAAAGAACACTTCCATTATAATAATTTTGTTTTTGCTACGTTGTTGTAGATTGAACGCATCGTTATGCGTACATGAAATAAGATTTGATGGCAGCACCAAATGGATTTACCATTTGAAAAGCAAAAATCACTACCTAATATCTTTCTGTACTGAACATAAATAAAAGTTCAAGCAACAATCAAAAAGAATGTATATGTAAAAGTATTATTTGTAATTGCGAATATCAACAACCAAAAGTCGTTTGCCGTCAAATTTATTTAAGTTAATCCAAAATATTATCCTAATTGTCAATTTACAGTCTCTATACATATGTGTATAGTTAAATTTACTATTTTATTTTTAGCTAATAATCAGGTGGTAGCTATATATAAACACACATGCACACACATGTACATATTTAGCTTCAACATATAAGGCCTCGTCAAAATCGGTATTCGCCGACCAAAACTTGACCAAAACAGAGTAACGTGGTTAATATGACGTTGATAATTAAACGCGCATCGCGCCGTGACCGTAGGCTTTCTATTTCTGTTTTTACTCTCCCAACCACGACCATTTTTCCCAGCGAAATAAACCGCTGACATTGTTTTTCTCCGCGCATAACGCCGGTCGAATTCGTTGCAACTCGCAGCCATGCGGGATCGCCGACCACGTGACGTAACGTCTCGCGTACGCCGCCGAGTGTTTGTTTTGCTTTTGTTCGTTCGACGGTGCCGATACACCCGCGAGGGATTCGCCGGCGTTAACGGCTGGTCGGTCTTTTTTTGATATTTTTACGGAACGAACCGCGTACCGAGAAATGGGTCATTTGTTCCTACACGGTAACGTGTGGCCAGCTGTACGCGGCCGAAAGAAAATTCGTGGAAAAACTAGAAACGTGTCTGCGGAACGAAATCGAAAGAGAAAATTCGTCATGGGCGCGGCGGTCTCGGAGCCGATCCAAGAAAACGCGCCAACGAGCGCCGGTCTCGGCGCGCAGCCTCGATGGCAATTAATGCGTGACGTTCCAATTGGAAATTCCGTTGCGAAAAATCAAACGAGCATGAAATCTCGTTTCTTCGATTGGCGCGACAGACGACGCCGGCCGAAGTTCGAGCGGGGCGGCGCGGACAAAAAACCGCGCGGCGACAAAAAGCCGAAAGAATGCCAAGATCGCGCGGCCTCATTGTTCCATTTTCCATTAGCGCGTCGCGCCGCGACCGCGCGCTTTTCAATGGCTCCACTTTGGCCGCGGCGGGCGCGGAACACGGCGTCGCACTTTGCGCCGCGGTTAAACCGAGGGTATATAATGGCCGACGGCGCGGAGGTTGCAGGGCGGACAAAGACAGGCAAATGCGTTATTCGTAACGACGGCGAGTGGCAAATTTAATTCATCCGTATCCTCGCAGTTTCTGCGAGAAAATACGACTTCACGGGCGTCGGACCAAAGTTGGCACGCGAATTGTACCGGGTGGTTCACGTTCCGTTGTTTCTATGACAATCGACATCAAACTAAAGTACGTTGTGCTGAAAAAACAAATATTTATGGAAAACTGTCGGACTTTAAGGTGTCCAAGTTTTATATTCAATACGGGACACTCGCGGTTTTGTATTAAGGCACTTGGGTCTTAAATTGAGACTTTTGAGTGATACTGAATTTCGCAGCGAATTTGCAATATATATAGGTTGGTTTTATAAACCAACCAAGTCCGACAGACACGCGGCAATCGAAAAAATCAAATCATACAGCTTAATGGGTGTAAAAAATATCGTAATCCCGTTTGGTTAACAGTACAATTATTTTGTAACAGCTCCGAGCGGCTCGTTCGTCCGACGTAGATGTTCAGTTTGGCAATTAGACTCTTTGTTGATTCGATCATCTGAAACGGTCGACGTGACGATCGAGAAAGTTGCGTCGCCCGCGGTCGGCCGAGAGCGACTCGGCGCGTCCCGAAATCACCGGATCACGCTTCTGCGATTGTATCCGAGCGCGGAGTTGCGCAAACCGAGCGCGTCGTTTCATCACGGCGTTTTATCGCCGCGCGAAAAATAAAATCGTAAATGCAACCCATCGACTAACAAAGGGCGTTACGCAAGTGTTCATTTGTCGCCTAATTACGAGCCCGAGAGCAAATCGACCGAAACTTTGTCCAAGCTTTTTGCGCCGTTTCCTGGAGCAGTTTCGACAATACGTTGCACGTTCGATTGCCGGGGCCTTATGTTGGTTCACTGACTCTTGCGTTTGCATTTATATAATGGAATTGTGAGCGAATTCGCGAGATCCGCCTCGAGGCCATCAACACTTTAATTACATAAGTGACGCGCGTTGGACGTAACTCCCGCGCGGAACACACAATTTCGTGCGTTCTAAATATATATATATATACTTCACTAATCCAATCTGGTCGCGAAGACAAGTCGATGCGAGACAATCCAAGGCTGCGCCGTTGATTAGGCCTGGTTAGAAAGTGCAGCGCGTTGTTTCGATCAAATTAATCGATCACGTGTATTGCATTAATTAATATACATATAGGTATACTATACACTCGGCAACATTAATCTCAATATATAGGGCGTCAATACAAAAACACATTTCTTATTTTAATAAAAGTACGGTTTGATTATATAAAAAAATTGTATCCTTTTTTAGTATAATGTTCAATGTTATTTCGTTATATTAACATTATGATCAGCAATATTCTAAAGTTTAATTGTTCCGTGAAGTTTCGCGAATTAAAAATTGATGAATTTAATGGATTATGACATGCAAATAAGAAGTTTGTTAATTTATTTTATGGGCGCGATTACTTGTCAAGGTTTTTAAGGTTTCGTTTTACGGAAACGCGGACGACCCAGTGAACAAAATTAGTCGCTATCGACTGGTCGACGGTTGGTGTTAGCGGCGCAGGTAAATAAACGATTTTGACGATTGTGTTGGAATAATAAACCGCGTGATTAATAGAAAATTGTAAACCGTGTATGACCGAAGAAATGAAATTGCGGTTAAGAAATCGAAGCACGAAGTTTAATTCTAATTGATTGGTTTGAAGGATACTATATTTATAACGAAGCGGACTTAAGGATAGGTTTATCGACTCGCGTGTCAATAGAGTCGCAACCAATGAGACCATAAATTGTCGCTATCTGCGCATTATTCACGGCATTTTTCCGTCCCGTAATAATGCTCATTTCTTTAATCGACCCGTTTCCTTATTTACAACTCGGCGTCGCGCGTTATTTCATTATAATCCGTCGTGTCAACATTTTACGAGCTAATGCGCTGTACGTCTATTGGCTAATGCGTGGCTGCGAAAACGAAATTACCCGGAGTTCGTAAGATTCGTTTAATACGCGCGCGCGTTGCAAATGAATTCAGGTCGCACTCGAGTACAAACACGTGTGAAGCAAAAACAAGTGTAATGAAAGTGTTAATATACGGCATGCGTTTCGCATCACGACCACCTGTTGTCTTTAATCAAACGCTGATCTTAAATTCAGACGCTGAGCGTCTATGCGCAAGACGACTCATGCTTTTCGTACGTTGCATGACTTTCCTGCGGACGGCGCGTCTTAAAACAAGACCCTCGATTCTCATTCAGACGCCGCTGTTTAATTCCAATTCGATTTTTAAAATTCATATTCAATTTTGAATAAAATTCAAATAATTTTTAATTAATCTTTAATGAACTTTGTTGTGTAGTTCAGTTATCGGTGTCTTAATTTAAGACGCGCGATGTAACGTGTTTTAAAAGCAATCGCTCGTGCGACAATTGAAAAGGTCCACGAAATAACCTTACGGACAAATTTGATAAGAAGAAATGCAAAAATATTTGACAAGAAAAACCTGAAGAGCGCCACCTGTGGGTCACCTGTTCGCCAAGCAGGTACCCCGCGATTGCGTCACGACTTTCGTGCCAAGCGCAGAAACGCCGCGGATCCGCGCGACACTCGCGTCGTTTCCGGTCGGCCGGTGCGCGCGAGCTTTTCTCTCCTCTCGCCAAACGACAGCGCGCGGCTTTGAACCCGGCCCGCGGACCACGGGTAACGCAATTCTGCGCGCAAACAAAGCGAAGTGTATCGCGATCAGTCGTGCGGACAACTCGATATTAATTATCAGTCCCACAATTTGCGGCGAACAATGGGCCCGTTGTTCGGCGCCGTCTTATCTGATTTCTTGCGCTGTCTCCGGCGGACTCGGATGTGCAATTTGCTCCGAAGAAAAGCCAGGAAACGGAGTGAAAGCTCCGGACAACATAATACGCGAGTTTCGTTTTTTTTTACGAAGACGCGCGACTAGTTCCGGCGTCGTTTTCGCGGCCAGATTCCGCGCGTTCGCCGAACGGACGTGTAATTGGCGATTGCGCGCGCGCGCACTTTGGTCCCGGCGATAAGTAATTTATGGCGTATTATGAACCGATGACAATGAGTCATAAAGTTGGGAGAAATTTCGACGCGGGTTATGTCGCTGGCAATAAGGCATCGGCGGCAATCGATTGCCGGGGATGAATTATTGATGAGGCGGGGGGAGCGATTTTCGGGATAGATGCGATGCTTGATTCTGGCGACGTTTGGAGGGGGAGCGTTACGACGGGTCAATGGGTGATGAATAAGTAATGACGAGTAATTGGTGGGTAGTAATTGATTATGAATTATGGCTGAATGCTGAAGGATTAGTCGGTGGGAAGTTAATTACACTTGGCGCGTTGACAAATGTTAGAGGTTGGCTTCTTTTACGGCTAGGGTCAGGGGTCATTTCGCGCCATTTTTAATTATGAAAAAATTCAAGCGATCTTTTGACGATCTTAGCGATTAGGAAATGTCCATTTTCGAGGTAGATTTCTGATGCTAATATTCATTTTTCATAGAGATTTGAGATGATCATATAAGCACATATAAGCATATAAGCACTGGTAATGAACAATTCCATGTCGAGTAAGTCAATTTGTTACGTATATTGCACGATTTTAATCCGCTTTTAAAAATTTTAAATCGTAAGGTAAAGCCCGAGGATTTGTTCGTCTTAAGAGAATAGACGTTCGAATAAATTAAAGAAGCACAGCAATTATATCTTCCACAGTTATCATTTTTAATCATTTTCCGAATCACTCAAAGTGTTTGTAAAATGCCACCTACTTAACACAAACCGTAACAGAATTGTCACATAAAAGAATCCACTGTTTCTCAAGTAATCTGTTTCTTATTTACCCGCCATATTTATAATTTAGAAATTTGCGTTATTCGTTGTTTTCAAATTGTTTATTTTTGTTTCAGGTACGTTCTACAAAGGTTTAAGCATTAAGGCAAAAAAAAAATATTCCTATGGGTTTGTATGAAGAAACTCAAGAGGCTATGGATCGTAACAGATATATTTATTAAAATTCGTATATTATATAAGACGTGGATTTTGCAGTTAAATGACGCCCTACGTATTACTTAAAGACACAAGTAACTTAGTTGAGACATCAGCTGCATTTATTAGAAACACTCGTGTATCTTATTTGAGACACTATTATTATACTTATTTCAGCAATATATGTTATTACAGAAGAAACAATACTAATAAAAATAATTATATAGTACCATTTAAATCCCATTGAAATTTATTCAAATTTGTTATTTGATATATTAAATTCAAACAATTGACAATTTATTGAATTTAAATTTAAACTTAAATTTCTTGTATTCAATCTTAACAATTTCTATTGCGATGGGTCACGTGGTATTGTAATTAAGACATACTCTGAAAAAGCGTAATGTAAATAACCTATAAAGATAATTAAAACAATCATTCCGCATTATGTAAAAATGTCCGAATTCAGCAAAATCACGCGATCACGAAACAAATTACAAACACTTTTTTGATAGTCGACTCTTTTTGTTGCACCAATTGTATTGATTTCCAAATATCGAATTATTTAAAGTAATTCGTAATTTTAATTCGTCGTTAAAGTATGTAAGAACGATCGACATTTATGACGCACACACACACACACACACATACACACCATGACAAAATATATGACTTTTTCAGAGTAAAATAGATTATTTGTCAGTTAGTGAGCGGCGCGCTCCAGTAATTTCATTCGACGATTTCTTGGTCGTTGTTACGAGCGGAATTCTTCGTGTCCATATATCAAACACGGTATATTCTTAACCAGAAAATTTCTATCCGGCGAAACAACTTTTTTACTCCGCTCGGTTAAAACATAATTGCAGTTTATGCGTGTCACAATAAAATTCTATTCGCTTTCGAACGAGAACAAACGTCCGCGTATGATTTGTAAAGCCGAATAATTGTAAAACCGAAAACTCAATCCGTCAAAGGCGCGCCATCAATTATTGCAACGCGGGCGTCTTTTTTAAAGCCCGGCAATGTTTGCCCCCATTTTGCTCGGCTGTTGCTATAACACGCGCTGGAAATAGTGCGCGCGGTCGTAAATCGTTGTCGGTCAAAAATGTAGTTACTAAAATTCTTTGTAGCAAGAAATGAAAAAAATGGAAAAAACGGAAAAATAAATGAACCGAACACTTTGCGAAGTGTCAACTTTCTCACTCGTCAACGCAAAAGTTACGCCGAATTGTCAACGCGATTTAAAATAAGATCGAACTGGAAGCTGCGGACAAATTCGGTACAGTTTGCTACAAAACGTACAGCTTTTGGTTAAGTTCTGTTGCAAATTGACGTCGCAACTAGGATTTTTATTTTTTTTTTACAATATAAAATCTGCGACTGAAAAAGCACTATTCGTTGTCGGAAGGACACGCCGAGGAGCCAATTAATTTCAAACGATCGGTTAAAAGTGCGCAAGAAAGCAGCTTCGCGGATGAATTTCGAAAAGAGAAAATTATCTGCAATCGAAGAAAGTGGCGCCAGGAGGTCGCAAAGCTGCTCAAAACGGGAGTTCAATCGTTTCAATTAATTCGCATCAGTGTCGCCGAAACTTTTACTTTTACGGCGATTCGATTTGCCGCGAACGGTCCGCGTAACCGCGGGGTCGCCGTCGGAATTCCGAAATCTGCGATTGCGCGGATAGAGCGAGGAAAAAACGGGCCGAACACGAGCGATCAGCGGAAAACGATCGAAACTCGGAGAAGCGATGGAAAGTGGACGCGAATAATTCATGAGAAGAATTTGAATGTGAAACTCGGAAGACGAATGCAAATTGATAATGGTTAATGGGGATTAATGGGAAGTTGCAATAATTAGCTGAAAATGATGATTCGGGAATAATACCGCAGGATAAGAAATCGATCGCACCCGGAAGTCGATTGTAATCATTGAGCGGATTAAAAAGTGGCATAGAGGTAATGAGAATGAATTAATCGGGGTTAATCATGGAAACTATATTCGGAGGAAGAAATCTGATTCTTCTTAATACGCGTGAATATGAATGAATCGCCAATTAGAAGTATTGACGGGAGTGTGACTAATGAGGTCGGATTGGATGAACGCGCCGATCGACATATAACAAATGTTCGCGGGGATTACGCGCCGAATGATGGTCGAAAAATTGCGTTCTACACGCGGAAGCGTCCGAACGACTAATAAGACGTCGCCGGCAAAGATTCGCGATAATCGCGCTAAAGGATTGCGCCGGCCGCAGGGACGCTCGGAGCGCATTCTCATTTGCGGAATTGCGCGGCGCTAATTTGCATCGCGCGGGCTGCGACTCGGCCGCGGAGAAAGGTCGTTGCGAGATCGCAACGGAATCTAATTTGGTCGGCCGGACCGCGGCAGACGCGCAGCCTTGACTCGCGAGTGCAACCGAGAAGGAGCGCGGCGCGGCAAAGAAAAGTTTACGCGGATTACGGAGCACGCGTCGGATTGCGTGCGTAAATTAGAATTGCGCAATAATGCGCGAACGTTATCACTTGGCGCGGACTGGTCGCATTCCGCTCGTGGGCTGCGGCTCGTTATCGCTCCCGTCGGGTTCATGAAACGCGCTCGAACGCGGCCAATAATTATCCGAGTTTAGCTACGCGCGTGGCAATTAAATTTTGCAAGGTTGCGATTTACTTCTGCGTTGAAATTGAAACCGCGGCGAACCCGGTCGTCGCGATGAGGCCGGCGCACCGAGCGCCCGGGACGTTTATCCGACTGACCTTTTAATTGGAAAAGGCTTTTAATACAATTATCCGAGCGTTAAACTCGGCGCACCGCGAGCGATGAATTAAACCGAAACACGTGTACGCGAGAGACGCGGAGAAAGGCCGCTCTATCGTTGTTTTTCCATCTTCGAATCGCGCGGCGTCTCGGGCAATCATCCGCGGAGCGATTTTTGCGCGCCCGCGCGCACTCAACGAAAGCCGAGGATTCCTGCGCAACCGTGGGAAAAGACAAACAGACGCTCGGACGGACGGACGGACGCGAGATAACCGGCGTCGCACTCTCGTTACTTATTATTGATGCGATGCGCTTGTTATTATGCGCGCGCCCACTTGCGCCGTCTTAATTGGTTTGTTAATGCACTTTGTGCGTAATCGCGGCTCAAAGACAGGCCGCTGTTAATGCTCGTTTCGTTATGCGCCGTTCTTACTTCCGTCGCCATTCCGTACGGTCCGCGACAGTTTTATGCGCGCGAACCCCCGAGCTCGCCGAAAAATCGACCCGTTTGTATATCTGTATTTGTTATGCGCTCGAGCGTGTTTTCCTTGCTTTGTTATTTGTTTCCTTTCCATACGTCACTGACGGCGATCGAGCTCGATTTCAGAATTAATTCCGATATGTTCTATAAGAAGTAGTCGTGATATATGACGAGAGAAGTATCGAGAAGGAAAATGGTAATGGAAGAAAGCCAATGAGTAATGACCGGTAATTGAAATCGATGACAAATGGCGAGGAGGAATTTGTTGGCAAAATATTTGATGACGAGTCGTTAGTGGAAAGTGAAGGATGGGGAGAAAAATGAGGAGAAATAAGATGTTACGCGTAATGGTTATTAAGTTAAGGAATTACACATCGTTAATGGTTGACGAAATAATTAGTATTCACTTTTATTAGAGCTGATAAGACGAAGGATGCAGCGAAAGTTTCGAAGGAGAACTTGTTCCGATGCGGTACTGTTTTGTACTTTTATAAGAGCCCGTTCTGATGCCAGATTTATTTCCATTTGCAGGTGGAATCCAACGTTCTAACGGAAATTGTTTCTCATTCAAGTTGCGTTCGACTCGATGTTAGAATTTGAATGTATAAATTAGGTTAATTTTATTTGACTCGCTGTTTCGCATGAAAACCGTCGGCCGTTCAAAGCTGAATCTGTTACATATGAGGTATTGTCATTTTAGGGAAAACAGCCTTTATTACGATTTAAGGACCCGTAGACTTGATTCTACAATTGCGACGATTCCGGTCTCTGTTCCTTTCTCCCTCCCAATTCGTGTCTCTCTCACCGTCTTTCTCTCCTCCAACGTCTTTTCTAACTGTTTCGAATGCCGAGTACGACAAAAAGATTAGCATCAGGAAATGAAAGCAAGGTACATTTTTTTTCAGTCTTCGCACAATTAACATTCAATAGTTCATTTTTCTTTGTACTTTGCGTTGAGCTGAAGAACGCTAACAGCAATTAATTTGGACTCCCAGATTTTTATCCAATTTAGTCGTACAGTAATTTCAGTTTCGACGTAACAACGATGAATAAGCATTGAGCAGGTGAACAAAGATGAACTGAAGGTTCGATTCAAATCTGGGAAAATCGACAGTGGAAAAAGTCCGGAACAATGTGACCGAAAGTCAGTTGGACGTGGATACTCGAGTCGGGGCGAATTGTCAGAAATGAAAGTCGGGTGCAAATATTATAAATCAAACGGCCGACGAGGACGAACCTTTACGGACGTTTATCAATCGAATTTGAATTTGAATCGGATTTAAACGCTTTCCTCCGAGTTAATATATATATTTATATATGGGCGTTGATGATTCCGACACGCGCACGGTCGGATTTATTTCACGCGAGCTTTTGTTGGGAAATTTGAAGCAAAAACGGTCGGTTAACAGTCAGTACAAGAGAATATGAGCATACCGAACGTTTCACACTTGTCCATAGGCAATCGTCAACTACGCCGACAATGCACCTTAAAGTCGCCCTGTCGCGTATTTCATTCCGGCTTCTGTCATTGTTCGCGCCATGCCAAGCGGCGTTGTTTCGTTTGACTTGATCGTTTTATCCAGTTAACTGTACATTTTTCTAATCTCGCGGTGCTAATAACTAGTAACAGGTCATTTTCCTGCTTGTCTTGTATTAATCCTAACTGTCAAAAGTATAGTTTGTTCCTCCGAGTTTTTCCGCATTCTTCCTCGCGCAAAATGTTTGCATACTCGCCGAATACGCGCGGAATCAAGACGAAAAAAACGCAAAACATTGGCCGATAAAGTAGCAAATGAAGTTCCTTAATTGGATTTACATATTTAGCCTCTACCTGATAAAAATTAAACAATAATTCTACACTGAAAAAAATAATCTTACAAATTTTACCAAACTAAATAGTAACATTAGGAAAAGTAAGCAAACACGTACATAAACATCAGACGATATATTTGTTTTTATCAATTGTTTGGTAATATTTGACATATTTTTACAAATTTCTAACCATAATTTTTCACATTATTTACATTTTTGTCTATTTTTCATATTATCTTTTTCAGTGTACGAAATAAAAAATAAAATTATTATTATACTCTAGTACATTGTATACTATAATTTAATTAAACCGATATTTATTAATTACTTTTGTATTCGCTTGCTGTAAAGTCGGTTTAAATAATATAAAGATTTAACTTTTATATGATCACGTGATGAGAAATTGTTAACCTGTGATCCAATGTAATAATGATGATAACGAAAGTTCATCTTGTAGAGATTAAAAGATCTTAACGATTGAAATGCGTAAAATGCAATTAAATGTTTAAAAATCTAAAACACAACATGAACATGGATTACGTGAATTGCGGATTCAATCAACGTGGTTCAATTATTTGACGACAACTTCAACGATCTTGAAACTTTATCTTGCAACTATATAGGTTTAAATCTCTACGACCGCCGTATATCGGTACATCTATTATGGAACAAGTACAGAAATAATAAGTAATGCGTAAAAGCGCGATAGACACGCATAATCCAGGAACGCCAATCCATCGCGGTGACAGTCAATGATTAACGTTCGAGCTCGACTCGGCTCGTTCCTTTCGGTTGGAATTTCAATTTGGCAAAATCGCACAAACCGATCTGTCGCTGTGAGGCATCGTCGCTAAAATCGGACGCGCGCGCGGAAAGTAAAAGTGGATGCAAATGTGACGCGCGTCTTTCGCGATCTATATATGGGTAGGCTGTGACGCGGCGTAATCGGCTCAAGGACGCGGGGAAGGGGGGAGCACGCGGATTTAGAAATCAGATCGGCGGCTCACAATTGGGCTATTTTTGCGTCATATTTGCGTAGCGCGATTCTTTTTACCGTCTTACGATTAACGCAAGATCTCCGAGATATAATCTAACAACTAGTTTAACGTTGCGACTTAATGTAGAGCGTCTTAAATAATTACATCCTGCGCTAGCCAAACAGATATCTTAAATCTAGACACATTTTTAAGGGAAAGACATAAATAACATTTATAATAAAACACTTTTTTTTTCTAAAAAAGTGTCTTGATCTATATGCTCTCGATGTTTTCAGTGTCGTATTAGACGCGAATGCCCCAAGTGACGACTTTGTTTTTTCCGACGAAAAAACACGCTTTCGTTAAATAAGGTACACTAGTTGAATTCGAAAACTGATTCCATAACAAGTTGGCTCGTGCGAACCATTATTTAACACTTGCACCGATCGATACCGCCATTATCGTTTATGACCGGCGCGCTAGACGTCATTATTAGCTCGGCGCTGTAGCGTTGCGGCGACGAGATTTAATCCACCGCTAATTGACAACTCCGCGTAAATCTTCGCGACGGTCCGTGGATGGGCCACGCGGAATTCACTTCGCCGCGTTATGACGCGGCCGTCGATCAGCGCGTGAGCGTTTAATTGAATCGTAAATAACGCGCGCGATGCCGCAATTTCGGCTCGTTTACAGCAATTGTTCTTAAAGGTCGGTAATTACGTCGCGGATTGCGGATGGTAATGCGGGATCGCGGTGTTTTTTCCGCGCGCAGATTAATGGCGCTTGCGTAGATTATGAACGAGAAACGACAGCGTACTCCTATTGATATTTATGTTTCGATCCACGGGGGAGAAAGTTGTGTTTTATTGTTGTAACCTATTCGAGAATAAATTAACGTGTTTGGAATATGAATCGCCAAAGAGGATGATTTCGATTATGTTTAGATTTGTTTAGAAAACACCACGCAAGTAAACAGAATTGTTTTGTTTACGTTTGGTAATTCCTAAATGCTGTAATGCTTATTTTTTGTGTTTATTATTGACACTAAGGTTACTGTTGAAAAAAAGAGTCTTAGATGTCACTGTTTTAAGACACAATGTGACTTATTTAAGTCATACGAAGTCTTAATGCGAAATATGGCGAATTAGATTAAGACACATGGTGTCTTGATAAGTCTATTTATGTCTTAATTAAGACACATGTATTATATGTTTTTAACAGTGGTCGAATGGGAAAAGTGACTTTAGAGGATATTCAACAAAAAGAGAGACACGTTACCGTTTTGTCTCAAAAAGTGACATTTAACGAGATTAAAACGTGATTAAAGTTTGGTTTCGATTGACACGTGTAATATAAATCTCCATGCCTGCGAACGGCATTACGGTGATACGTACTTACATAAACGTGTTTAATAAAACATTATGTACCTGCAGTAAACTCGGCGCTCATATTTTTCATTCACGATGGTAAGGTTAGATACGCGGACAGAAAAAAGCGTATTAATTACTTACGATTTATTATTAACCATTGTTCATTGAAACCAACCGTGAACCACGGCGTTGCGCGCAGAAAATCACGGACGCTTATTTTTCTCGCGTTTCGCTGATGTAACAGTTTAACAGTATCCCCTTTTTAGATCAGCTCGTTACAATGTGGAACAGTTGGACACGTAATGAAAACGCATCCAGCGTTACGTTCGAGCGCTTATTAACAGCGCTCTCTGGCTATCGAGCCTATCGTTTACAGCCGACTTATCGCGTAACATCGGTGCATCGTGAGAACGGAGGATCCGTCATTCGATCCGAAATTTGCCGAACCGTGACCTTAAGATGATATTTCATTCGTCATTACGACTGCGCGCGGCGACCGTCGCCACGAATTTTACTGTTATCGCCAGGATTGAACTCGATCCCGCTTTGGTCATTCGATTGTCCGTTCGAGATTGCAACAAAATTGCAGTTTGACCACAAGGGCTACGTTCGCGCGTTTGTTTGCCGCATTCGCGGCGGCGTCCACGTGACAAATGTTTGTTGTCAAAAACGGCGCCGAACGTTCGCGTTGCGCCTATACGAAAATAAACGCCGCGCATTGCGTAACGCAATCGGTTCGACGCGACCCAGTTCGGCCGTTCGCTTAACGCTTCCAGGTGTGCATTTAATTTTAGCTGGGCTCCAATATGAACGCGCCGCTGGCGTTCGGCGCCGCCACCACGCACAATGCGATTCGCGCATCCTGCGTCCTCCGTCCAACGCCGCGCACTTCCTCTTTTTCAAAGCGATTTCTTTGTCCGGTTTATTGCCTCCTGCGTTCAATAGCCATTCAACGGCGCGCGCTCGCAATTACGCCGCGATTTAATTTCCTCGCAATTCACGCGTTTTCAGCCACTTATCGACTCGCGCCTGTTACGGATTCACGAAACTCGATTTGCATACAATAACATTTGCCGCGCGTTCGACGTTGCCGCGACGTCGCGCGCGAGTCGCGATTTTTGCGCGATCGCCGACCATCTTTGAAAACGCGTGTGCGAACCGGTTCGCTATCGCGGCCGATCCTTTTTTACTTTTTTCCCCTCCTTTTCTTTTCTTTTTTTCAACCCATTCAATCGGCGTGAGTTATTTCGAATTTCGAATCATTTTCACGTGATAATAAATTTCATCGACACACAGCGGAGCTCGAGTCAAATGAAAAAGTAGCGGCTGATAACGAAACGTTACGAGATATTTTAGCGCGAAACCAAAGATCCTTTTCAGCTCATTAAACATCTGAAGCGTGCGATTTTTTTTTTTTATCGCGCTCGTTATTAATGGATATTATGCAAATAACGTTTTTCACGTCCAGTCGATAAATATTTCCGCAGCCGCATTAAAATTCCATTCACGTGGTCGCAGCTTTGATATAAATTATGATAATATTCAACGAAACGTTTTCCTTCGTGTATAATTAATTTATCTGGCGCTTTTACGGTGACGCTTTATTTATTATGTACTAAATGTGCACTCCAAGAATATATCAAAGTCGCGCATTCGGTGTGCGAAATATTTACACCGCGAAGAAAAGCAAAACAAAATTTGCAATAGTCGAAAAGCGAGCCGCCGCGAGTGCAAAGCCGATTTCTGTTCGATGATGTTTTGCCAGTAACGGTGGGTCATATTTTATGTTGTAGTTGTTTTTGTCTTTCCATTGTACGCCGTTAACAAATTTTCTGGGTTATTTATTATTATATATTTTATTTATTATGTTTTCTGTAAGCAAAGTATAGTACACCAGAATGAATGCATCGCTTTTTGTATTAGTCACGCGGAGGCATAGCGGTGTATTGTATAACTAGTGGGAAAAATGTCCAATTGCGGACGTTTCGAAAAACTAAACGGTTGGAACCGTTACAGAGAGAATCAAATTCAAGATATATATATACTTAGCCTCTTTTGATTCTTGTGTGTCTTTGCGTGTCTCTTCAGGGAGAAAAAGTGCATTTTCCGATCGAGTACAAAATGTTTTTTGCTTGATTTTTATATGCGAAGGTAATCTCAAACCAACCCAAGGTATCAAACTCGAAATATTTTGTTTTACTCGTATTATTCATTGATATTCGCACCGATTGCTATCTCATTCACAATTGCTCCCTCTTTAATACATTTTTCGCGCAAAAATTCATGAAACGAGTTTCTCGCGCATCCGTCGTGCGCGCATTTCTGAAATTAGTACCTTCTGCAAGCTCTTCTCCATTCAGAGGTTTTGGTCTCTCTCGTATGCACGTTAAGCACGCGCGCCATTCCAACAAAATGCTTACGACGACTTTTCTCCCGAACGGCTGTTCGCAAGGAAAAAAGAAGACGTGGCGAGCGCGCGCCACGAAAAGGAGACAAACAAACGCGAGGAATCTTCTCGTCACGCTCGGCGCAGGATATCCGGTCGCGGCGTACAAAGCGCTTCTTTTTGGCGGAATTGTATAGAAAGTGAACTAGAATTAGTCTATTGAGCGACGCTCCAGTCAGACGAGCGCATTCGTATGCGCTCGAATTCGCGACGACGTCCGGCTTTTTTTACCGCTTTTTCATACAAATCCATTTGATTAAGTCGATTTCATTAGGCCACCATATCGGTCGATTATTCGAACGTTCAATTGACGTTCAAAATAGGTATTCACCCCTCCGCACACGACGACATTCGATTTCAATTGACGAAATTAAAAGTCATTTATATAGAAAGTTAACGTTGAATTACGTATTAGATAACATTGGAGGTTATGTGTGCTTCGGACAAAAAACGTCGTTTTTCGTAGGACAAATAACGCCGCTTCCTCGGAAATGTTGCCGGCGAAGATTGAAACTCGATTTTCAATGACGTCCTCGCGCGCTCGTTTTCCAGTAGAAAAAAGTGATTATGTGACTGATTACGGATTTTGAATTGAATTCGTCTATCCGGGATT
The DNA here is from genome assembly GCA_022817085.1 of Psilanteris sp. ZL-2020. Taxonomy (NCBI): domain Eukaryota; kingdom Metazoa; phylum Arthropoda; class Insecta; order Hymenoptera; family Scelionidae; genus Psilanteris; species Psilanteris sp. ZL-2020. The sequence goes on from JABFQC010000754.1 coordinate 20,667, forward strand.
CCGGCGCTCGGCCGACACAAACTCGACGCGAGGGCAACGTCGCTTCCGGCGCGATTTCGCAATCGTCGAAATTCGACGCTCCCGCGGGGACTACTCTGTTACGCGACGCGCAAATGCCGGCGCGATAAATCATTGGAGAAAAATAATGTCCGGACGTAAAAGCGACTCATCGGTTGAATTAAGAAAGTCGTGTGATGTCTCGTTGAATCTCGCGTTCGTGGCGAGAGGTAATTTATTTATCCCGACGTGGTTTCTAAATATCACTATCGCTATTCGAATCGCAACCAGTACCATCTGTTTGGCTTTTTATTTTATGAAATTTCATGCAACAGTTTTCTCGTAGCTTTGTTTTTATCAGAAAATCCGAATGAAAGTCGATGAAATCAAACTTCGCGCCAGACCGAATCGTTTTTAATTAGCAAATGCATTTTCAATGAGAAAAAAGGCCTTTTTTTGCGCGGCTTTGAATTAGTTGGTAAAACAAGTCGAGAAATCCGATACACGCGCTTTTTGTCCGCCTTTTTTTCTTGCTCGAATTTGTTTTTATGTTTTTGTTTTTTTTTATTTTTTCCCCTTTTTTAATCAAATCAGCGATCTGTTAATCCGTCCGTGATTTTTCGTCGAAATAAAATTCCAGAATCGCTTCGTACGAGATGGGAACGAGCCGGCTATTTTTCGAGCGTGACTTTGTTTATTTATTGCGATCGAATGAGTTTTATTTTTACGATTGTAATCGGGCGTCGTGTTAAATATGAAGAAGGACGGCGGGAAAAAATACGCGTTGCATAACGTGCGACTTTCTTAACGCTGTTATTATTTGTTTGTTAATTTGCATAATCGCGATTCATAATGCTACAATAACATGTTTTAATGGGAATAGATTGCTAGAAATAAAAGAGCGCGATTTGATAATGTAATTGTTATGTAGACTATATATCTGTGCATATATATATATATATTTATTTTTTTTTTCATTCAATTAAAGCTGTTTAGAACAAAGGATATGAGCAGTTATTCGACGTTTCGAAACATGAAAATTAATTTAGTTGTACATATAAATGGATTTATTTATTACTCAGATCTATAACCTCTAAAGGCATAATCACGACCGTCCGTTTGGCGCAAACAATTCTTACACGAATCGTTCGCAGCGGCATAAAAAGCAATTACAATACAATTCATCTGGAATACGAGTGTTCAATGCAAACGAAATTCAATGTTTTTTTTTTATTCACCCGCGCGCGAGGTACTTTTCCAAATCATTTTGCCATTCATCATTGTTATTTACGATTTTTCGAACCGTCAATTACAGTCTCGACGAATCGTAAACGGACCTTTTTTCGATTACGAAAATATTTCTCATTGAACTTTGGAATGGAATAAAAAAGTCAGATTCCAAAAAGTTAAAACAGCACAAAAAGCTTCAAGTATGCATTCATAACGTATTACCATAAACTCGGATTCCAATCATTTTCCAACAAACCGGATCGTTTATAATGCTTTTTAAATGATCCTACAAATAAGACACGAATAAGCTTTTATGTTCCAACCAATTTGTCTTACTTTCATTAGAAAATGAAGAAACGCGTAAGGTTAAATCGATTTATTATAATACTTATATATACGTGGAATATTTTTCAGCGATTCTAACACGTTTGAATATTGCAAAATGCGCGCGGGGGTCAAAAACCGCACTGCAAACATAGTTTTTATTCTCATTTTTATGTACTTGATTTATTCCAATCAACGTAATTTTGACCGGAAAGCAATTTAATCGATTAAAATTGTGTTTTGGATTAAAACAAAATGACGAGATATTCATCACTTTTGATTCGAACGTGTGCCTTTTTTGCTGACTTTTTACTGATCTTGCTTCGCTCCTTTTTATTCTAATGCGATGGCACACACTCAACGCCGCTAATTTTCTCGTCGCAAACGCTCAACCACACCTTTGCCACGTAATTACGTTAATTTGTCCGGCAAATATTAAGCGCAACGAGCGCGCGTGACAAATTATAGGCCCAACAGGTGTATCGCGCCGTCCCGAAATGTGCCCGAAAGCCCCGATCATTTATAAGCAGCTAATGGCGTTGCTGTTTGACGAAATCAAATGTTAGCAACGCGCGACGCGTCCACGTTCCACAAAACGGTGGAAGCGTCGCGACGTCGAATTTATTTTCGGAGCATTCCAGCGCAATGGGAACATTCGGAACTTTGAGGCGATCAGCTACCGGCTACATTATTTGATCGCAATAATGTAGCGCGCCGCTCAAATTTGCTCGCGTGAATTCCAATAAATACGCGTTTTCCGATTTAATTGCCGTCGCGCGTCACGCAAGGCATTCGCGCGGATAAGAAATGTGCCTTTTGATTCAAATTAACGACCGCGCGTACAAAACTGTGCTTATTATTCTTAGCCCGATGATAAATTATTTGATACCTCGATCCGCGTGTTACTACGATTGGTAATTAATTTTAAAAAAAGTGCACGAAATATACAGCTTTGAATTTATAATGTAATATACTTTAAGCATAAAAAATTAAAATTATATAGTTTTAATTAATAAAAGTGCAAACGACGAATCTCATCGTTTGACGCGTTCGAATCAAATATGAAAAGTGGACGCGACTCTGTCGCGATGGCAAGTGTAAAGTTGGTCAAAGTAGTTATGAAAAAGTCGCACGAGTTTGTCATTAGAAATTTATAGTTCCTTTAATTAACGTTGACATTCCGCGTCGGCGAGACACGGCTTTATGGCGCGTATAAAGGAATAAAAGTTTCTGCGCCGCTTGCATAATTTGCGACGCGTTTTCGTACGTTCGAATCGTCGAATCACGTTCTTTGCCCTGCCACTCGGATCTCGGCACAATGAGATGTAGCGCCAGTTTGATGCACGGAATACTAATTCGAGCGGACAAAGTCTCTGAGTCACTGGTTAAATCAAATTACCGGAGGCAGATTACTTTACACGCTTTATATATATATATATATATATATATATATATATATATACACGCGCGTATAT
>JABFQC010000755.1:0-23692 GCA_022817085.1 Psilanteris sp. ZL-2020
GAGTATTTATAATTGTATCAAGTTCTAAATCTCTGTCTTAGAATAACGTTAACGGTATTTCAAATTGATAACCAAACTTCTATCGAAATATTAAAATTTAAATAGTTACAGCAATTGCTGCAATATTTTAGTAATTATTCTTTAGCGAATTTTGAGAACTATTTGTGCTTTACTTCTTAAACAAATATAATAATTATCTAAGTATTATTACGTATAATTTTAATCAATAAATTTATTTACGAAGAGTTTACATAAACTATTGTGCAGAAAGCTTCTTACATATTTGTTAAGATTATATATATTCCTACAACATGTTATGAATAACAATATCATGAGAAACCTCTTTGAGTTTTTGATTACAAAATAGCTAATATAGTTAATTAATAAAACATTCTTCATAAATACGTCTTCAATTTTGTTAGCAGTAATAAACATAACAATACACTAACAATAATTGCAGTGTACGAAACGGGATGAAACTTCATATAATATTCATTCTATACACCTAGTTAGTTTATACATTCTAATTTATGTAAATAAATCTAATTAAATTTATATTACTACTGTAATAAATTAATTAAAGTATTAAACGTGAACTGAACAATTTCTGTGTATTATAATAATCTAAGTAGAAACAAATAGTTTTTTAATATCTCAATTATGCAATAATTATTAGTCAAGGTTTACCTTGCGAGGGCTAATTTATTTTCTGATATTTAGACGATATTTTCATATTATGTTGTTGAATTATACAATTCGAATATTATGTAAAGGGTTGCATGGGATTCTTTCTATATTTAGAAATAACGTAACGTAACTATGTATAAATATTCTCGGCATATTTTAAATTTGTTTATTTGTTATTTTTATTTTTATTTACAATTTAACATTGTAATCAATAAAACATTAAACTTATTAATTTTGTAATTACATATCCAAAATACATTTTAAATATATCAATTTTGTATAAACGTCTAGAATGTTATATAAAAAAAAAAAAAAAAAGTTAAAACAAATATTTTATGTACAGTTATATATAATACATTACTGTAAACAATGCTACAGAAAATGATACGATTAAAAATGGTGAGAAAATCAATTTCGTAGTTTTGATTAAAGAACGAAAGCCGGGACAAATTAGCCGAATGGAGCGAGGCAGTGGTTTTAAAAGGACTACGGTGTTGGTTCTCTTCAGAGCTATCTGCGTTAAAAACGTTGAATTTCTCGCGATCCTTATTGCAGTCTGATACGTACGGGCATAACAAAATAGTTTTAGCTTTAACTGCTTGGTTTCACGTGTTGGTTCTGATTAAAGTTGCCCCCACCCTGTTTCGTGGCGTAATTTCAGCATTTTAACGAAAGACCGAGATCGGCGGTGCAGCATCGGACGGAGTGACGGAATAATAACCTAGGCAAGCTTTTTAAAAAATAGAATAAGAGAGTCTGCGGACGTGGCGGGAACGGCGCCAATGTGGCTGTTCTAATGCACGAACGAACGCTCTTCATTAAATCCCCACTATAGTAAGATGAAGCACCGGAGTAAGTGATGGAATGTACTAACCAATGCTGCACCTTTGTTCAGCATTTTGAATTATTCAAAATGAAATGAACGTGCTTTGTAAGCATTATAATTATGTTTTCATTAAGCATCACATAATTAATCACTATTTTATTAGTCACGTGGAAATTACAAAAACAACTCACCTGGAAATTAAATTCTTTAACACCCCGCCAACGAGAATATCTAATTTAATTCCACTCAAGGCATTCATTAATTGGGATCTTAGTGTCATTTTATTAATATGCGTGCTTCGATATATTATTATTTACAGACACAATGCTTATGCATAATATATATATATATATATTCATATAATCTTAAATCATTTTTGAAATAATATTTATTTTTCGGCTTTATAATCTGGATCGACCAACTGGATGGGGATTATAATTTTCATTGTACATATATTTTGCTGAAATTTTACTTAATTTGGTTATATCTGAGAACGTAACGGGAACGGATATAATGTATATTATTATAATATACATATATATAAATATATTATAATAGATAGTACTAGGAAAGATTAGACTGGTAGGCGTTATAGGTTTTGATAGTTATTACTTTTGTATTTCAATTTTTACTGTACTGCTCAATTTATGTTTATTATTAATCTGCACGTACGATACTGTTTTGTTTAAAACATAATGTGAGAAATATATCGCGGGAATTATTTTCATTGCGTTTATTTCAATATTGATACAGACATTTTGTTCGTTATGGTATTTATGTTTTTATATTCTAAATTTTGAAACGTTTTTGTAAATATTCAAGTGAAAAGTTATAAATTTTAAGATAATATTTTAGTACAGAATAATTAAAACGGATATATTAATGAATATATTTATATACATATAAGGTGTTTCATTTTAATTATATAGTTTTTTCAAGTAGTTTACTTAATGAAATAAAACTACATAAACAAACATGTTTTTTTTTGTTAATGCAGTTTTAAATTAGAAATATAAAAAAATTTTAAAATTCTCTAAATATCGAATTCTTATTTTTTAAGAAATGTTAATAATTTATTAAACCTATAAAAAATATTCAAATGAATAAATTCAAGTAAAATGTTTCAGACTTATCACACTTTTTCATGTATTTAAATGAAGCTTCAAAAATATATAACGCTGTTTCGTCAACGAATGTTAAATTCTAAAAAGAATAAGAAAATTATAGAATACCAAATGATAGTGCTTGGAATAGGTCCTGCGGGTTTACTCGTCAGGTTGATGTTATAAAAAAATATAAAAAGGAACAAAATTGAAGAAACTTCGTTATCCTTAGAAAATGTAACCGTTATAAGAAATTAAAAAATTATTCGAATTTTTACTCGAATTACTCGAATTTTTATCCAACTAAAATACTAATCTTGAAATCATAAATTTAAATCGCCATCTAAAATATGCGTGTAAAACTTATTTATGGCGTGTGTAATTTTTACCAAATTTGAAGTTTAAAAAGTTAAAACAATATCTTTACACACACAGCAATATACTTTATTTCCCTTGATGCGATAAAATTCGATACAAATTCATCTAACATAAAGCATCTGAAAACAAGAGCGAAAGATATAAAAAAAAGCAAGTACACAGTGACGCAAACATGAAACAGTCGATCCGAGCGATTTGCCTTTTCGATCGAAATGTGTTGGATGAAAAAATGAAAAATCATAAAAACATATTATGATATCCATTCACCGTTTATTTAATAAAAAATTCATTCATTTGAATTGAGACGTAGACAACGGTTTCCTATTTATATAATATATGAATAAAACTCGTTTAACTCGCTGGTATTAGAGTCTGTAAAAGTTGAGTATTGGTATTGATTAACGGAATGCATATATTATTCATCGAAACATTTTCTTAATTTTTGTTTTATAAATGCAATACGATCGAATACAAATTCGTTACATTTCCTGTAATTAGTTAAATTGCGGATTAAGTAAAAATAAATATTTGACTGCATAATATAGAAATAAGTATTATTCAAATCCGCGAAATAAATAATGCCGAGTCAACGGCAATTAAATTTTGCCGCATTAAAAGCCTCCTCGAGGGTGTTGAATGAAAATCGTCGCTTAAAAACCGACACCTCGATCAGTCATTAACGAATATCAACTGTTTATAGAATCCTATAAACTTATTGCACCCTTTTTATAATGCATTTTTGACCGGAAATGCCAACATTGGATTTCATTTAAATACGAATATGCATTAGACGTGTGTTTCGTTAAATATACACGTAGAAAAAAGATATATCGTAAATTGCTATACTTCTAGCATTCCTAGGATATCTCAATGAATGTTACAGAAATTACTATACCTTTTTTATAGCAAACCTTCTTATATGATATAGTAAATTTTCTTATATGATACTGTGCAAAAATTGTGTAACAATTTTTACAATATCTTATACTAAAAAGTACTAATTTTTGGCAGACTAATCAATAGATGTATAGAAAATTACCATGACAACTTTTTTTATTTATATAGTAAAATTTATTATAATAAAACTAGAAAGAATTTTGACACGTTTTTGTTATATCATATAATAAATATTGCTTTAATGGTATAGTCATTTTTTAAATATCCTTCAAGATATCATTCGAACGCCAGAAGGTATGGTAATTTATATTATATTTTTTTCTCCGTGTATGCGTTATGCCAATTGTTTCTATTTGACAATGACCGAATCAATCCAAAGCCAGTAATTAATATTTACAACCGACAACGACCAGGTAAAGTTGCGTCCATGTTCTCGCGCGACCGAAGCCAACACAATGTTCATTCGCGTTCAATTACGAGGTACAATAAAATCGTTCATTAACCAAAACCGACGGAAAATCATTCACGAGGCGGAAGTGCAAAGAAACAGAAACGCCTCGGCATCGGTCAGCGGCAGCTCGAAGCTTGTTCGGAGCAAACAATGTAAACTCGAGGACCCCGACTCGCCGAGTTGCACCCTCAATTAAATACCTCGTCTTACGTATACATCCGCTCGAAGTATCTCGAAGCGAGCTCGGGTCCTCCGGCTTCGTTCGCTTCGTTTATCGCGACCGCGGCAAAAAAGACGGCGTTCGCCCGAGCGTCGGCGATGACAGTTGCCAAAAGCCGCGCGCGCGGTTCGGATTTATTTTGCAATTTGTCTGGCGCTCATCTCGGGCGGAATGAATCTTGGCAGCGTGCGAGTGACTCGGAAAGAAAGAAAGGAAAGAGGCGCGGAACAAGAAGCGCGAGTGTAGGTTAGATAAGAAAAGGACGCGAAGCGTTCGGGAGCAAAAAACGGGCGATCCGGGGGAGAGTCGGTGCGCGGCGAGGAAATCAAGAAGGCGAAAAAAGGATCGAGGGGAATAAGGACGAGAGAGGCGGCGTAGCGTCGTCGGAAGAAACGATTACGTTTGCGTCGGCGATAGTGCGGCAACGCTGCTTGCTCGGCTCCGACGAGGGAGCGAAAGGGGGAGAGGGGGGGACAGAGAGAGAGGATGCCAATGGGATGGATTTTGCGGAGGACGCGCGGCGGAGACGGGCGGGCGGCGGGTGGAAGCTGAGAGGCGGCTGTGGCGGTGGCGGCGATGGGTGAAGAGGAAGGGGGTAACGGTTTCCGAGCGAAATCGAGGAGGGTGGACGGCGGCGACGAGTGCAAGGGGAGAGACAGGAGCGACGGATCGGAGCAACGCAGTCCTGTTGGAAACGCGAGACCGTGCGGTCGTTTGCCGGGCGCGACTCAGTGAGCGAGCGAACGCCGCACTTCCGCCATTAAGCCGCCGTGCTTTGTGCATCGACGTCGTCGGGATCAAAACTACCGCCCCCCACCCCTCCCGGCCCCTTGTGATACCAGCGCCGAGCCATGACCGCGCGGGCCTGACATTGACACTCGCGCCGCGCAATGAATGAATGACGGGCCGTCGCGTCCGCGGGATGGCAGTCGGCCTCCGCCAAAGCTCGCTGTCAAGATGCCTGCCAGTAGCATGATCCTCGCATACCGAGACGTCCAGCGCGTCACTGCACGGAATAGGGCACATGTTCCCGTGTACGTACTCGCTTAACACCGCCCGCATATATATATATATATATATATGTATATTCTTTGTGTATATGTGTGTATATATATAAACTTTGCCCGTTCTTCCTTATTCTTCGTACGCCTATACACATTTCACGTCTTACATATTCGTCCCGCACACTTGGACGGAATCTCTCCCTATCACCCTCTCCGTCTCTCTCGCACTCTCCAGGTGTTGACTCCGATCCTCCCCTTGAAAGCCACTCTCGCGAAACGATACGAAACGCCCGCGACAATTCGTCCTTTCGTTCGCTCGCCGAGCCCAAAGCGCCGACTGCATAAAAGCATCGCCGACGATAAGCTCGCAGTTGAATCCGATTAGACGCGCAATTCCGAGACCGGCAAATTTGAACGCTCGTAAAGCGCATTTTACGCCGGTTTGTTACCATCAAATGCAGCGCGAACTTACGGCGATCGCGCTCGTCCGATTAATACGCGCAAGCAATTCGGCCGCTCGTTAAAATTTATGACACGATCCAAACACAAATATTTTAAGTGCCGTTCGCTCCGGCCAAATGGTGTGTGAATTCACGGGACCGTTGGTCATTGTTTATTCGCGCGTAATCGCCGCGGTATTATTCTTACTTTCGCGTATCGACGTTTCGGTCCGCCGAGGCCCGCTTTAAAAGTCAAACTTACACAATTAATACGTTTCCGTATTCGAACGGATCTTTATCGATTTCTGCAAAGTTTGCGCCGTTCGTAACCGTGAGATATTGTTAAGCTGCCCTTTGTTTAAAGGAAAGTAGTTACAGCAATTGTGCCCGACAGTTTAAATCAAATATGTTTCGCTATTATGCGCGAAAATATAATGGCACTTATAATTCCGAACTTACGGATTCAAAAACACAACTCCAACACCTTAGTATTGGAAGCAGAGTGTTCTACTCGAAAATCTCGTTAATTACAAAATATTATTGCTGAGGCGACAACTGGTTCTGATTTTCGCTTTTTTCACTTTTTTGTCTATTTTTGTCTCGGAAATAATCTGCAAAATCAATTTGAAAAAAACTTATTGTTTTAAATATAATTACGTGATTTAATTGTTTTAATTTTTCATAAACGAAACCCAATTTGTCTCGCCAATTTTTACGCTTGTACGCGTGCATTAATGCACATTTGATTGAATTTATCATCAATTATATAATAAATCAAACGCTTAAAATAATACAATGGTAACAGTATCTCACAAAAGGAATAATTGGCATTTCCTTATTTAGTTTCCAATATACGAAACAGAGAAACTCGAAATTCAACCGAATGTCGCACTATCGCACTTGGTCAATCACACTTTATCCAAATATCTGAAATCGTGGCGGTATCGCGCAATAATTAATATTCATAAGCTATTCAAATTCAAAGTAATGTCGGATTACAGATGTTTTTCGTGAAATATGCAAATGGGACGCAATCGAATTATAATGATTGCAAAAATTGCATTAATATATGTATTAATTTATACTCCATTCGATCTGAATAAAGTATCGCAAAATCTATTGGCAAGCATTTTATTTAATAACTTTTACCGTAAACTTTTAGATGAATCGCTGTCTTCATAAAGCAGGTCGATAAAAACAAATCAAAAGTAAACTTCATATTCTTCCAAACCCCTACCAGTAAACTGAATCTTGAAAGTTTCTTGATTATGTCAATTTGGCAATTCGCTTGTTTTAAATCAATGTTTGTCTTAATATATCTGAGCAAAAATATTTCGGAGCAAAAGAAACGAGTACATTTGGCTTGAATAATAATCAAATAAGCTTAACATATATTTTACGTAACAAATATAAACAACGATGAAAATTAGTTTACAAATCCAATCGACGACAGAACGTAAGATCTGAGTCTTGGCTTATGGATTCGTCATATTTGTTAGCTAATAATAACAAAAGAACAATCCGGATGTAAGTGATAATATTCTCATACTCGCAACAGAATAAGAATTGTTAATTCAGAAAACAATCGTGCGTATTAACTACTCGATATCATTTGCCTTTTCATATAACGAAACGCTAAAATCGCGACGAAATAAAATCTTAAACAATAAAGAACGTCCAAACAAAAGTCACAATTATATTTATTACGTGGATTAGTGTTGTCAGAAAATAATATATAATTACAATTGCGAAAGGAAATCCGTTGTTCATGAATAACGACACGTCGAATGTATTTTTTTTCTGTTTTTTTTTCTTGTTTGAAATTAACATGTAAGTTATTCACTTGCATTTAACAGTTTTGTATGTCTGTAAATAAAAACTCGTGTTTTTTTTGCTGTAATTTAACACTCACTTTAGTTCATTCCCAGAAGGGCTTGAAAAAATATGTGCAATCTAGCATGATTTGCTTTATTATATATGAACTGAGGGACGTGATTTGCGTAGATTATCATAAAATCCGGATTACAGTCACACTATATTACAAAACTTCTTTATTTCTGGACATAACTAATAAATTAAATTTGCAAATTTATTCTACACTTTAATGTCTATTTGTGGATCACCAGGAATCAATCAATTAGTTAATTAACGGTTGACGAAATAGTTTTGTTCTTAATACGTTTCGTGAAAGTAGCGCGTAGTTCACTAAAATAATTACTTTCTGAACAATAATTCAAGTCTTTATTAAACGGACACCGTTTTACGTTGCAATCTATATGAAACGTTTAAACAAAATTTCAGGTGCATAATTTTATTTTGCATCGATTAATATCGAATTATAATTTATATATATATACACGTATGCTAGCGAGTAATATTACACACATTTTTTACTTTCATATCATCTACATGAAAGTCCGAAATAACAGAAGCATGGATTTTGAATGAGAAAATTTAATTAGAATGAAACATTTCTAGATGTAATTTAGTAAATTTATTTAATATTTCAATTACGTGAAATCCGTGTCATAGGAATCTTTCATTCGCAAACACGAATTTTGTTAATAATGCAACATCTAATAAAACCTGGTATATCTAGTATTCAATATTACCCATTAATAATTATATTAATGTGATTAAATTGTTCTAATGTGATAAACTAAGACTCGCCATATCGTTTATAATTATTTTAATATTCTAACAACAAAATTACAACAATATTATTCGTCATTTTAATTTTAATTAAATTTGCGTGTGAATGAAAAAAATCAATATGTACGTACCATCAAATGCACAATTATGGTTTATTATAAACATCGATGTGCAAATGCATTCTGTAATATGAAAATTCATAATCTTATGTTTACAAAATTAATTAACGACAAATAACTATTCGTTTAAACAAAATGGCTGGAGCTCGTTTATAATTGACTAAATAAAAAGGCATAAATTTGCGTTATCGCGATGGCAAAAATGAAAAGAAAAGTAAATAATTGTCACATTGCAATCAACTTGTCGTAAACTTTGATATGCAATTTTTACTCGTAACGATTTTCCCTTGTTTTTCTCTGGAACGAAATATCGTCTCTCGACTATCACCTCGTTAGTGACTTAAATTTCAGCCTGTCATTCCGTTCAGCGCTCGCAAAAAGAAGGATGATAAACAAATTAACGTCCTTTTTGTGTTCCATAGCACTTCTTTATATTTCTCTATACCTTAAGAACACTTTCGAATTAATTGTAATTTGCGCGACATTGTTTATATTTTTCCTTACAATTGCAATAACTGTTTATTCAATTGATAACTTGAATAGCAGATAATTTCTGCATACGAACCAAGTTAAAGCAGCCGCACAGAAATGCAATAATTTGTTATTTTCATATAATAAAAATGAAATAATAAAACAATACAAAATAATCAAAATAATATATTTCTATAATATTTTAATCTTTTTGAAATAATGACACGTTTTATGTACGGTTTCATTGTTTGTCGTTAATTAAACGTTATTGTATTGTATAAAATAAAAAAAAATACTCAAATCCCCGGCAAGATAGTAAAAGTCAATTGTATTAGTCTATTATTGAGTAAGGGAAAAAATTCCGACGCAACAATCTATTGAAATATTTTAGAACGCAGAGAATCATGAGAAATGGCATAAGGCAATAATAACTTTATTTGCTTGATTTTTGTGTGAAAACGGCTTGTCAATTAGCAGATTTTTTTGTTTAATAACGTTATTTTATTTCGCGAAAAAAATGTTCAAAACGTTTGCATTTTACCGTTGATATCATACACGCGCAGCGCACATTTTACTTGCATAAATTGTTTGAATTAACTATTTAGCATTAATAATATATGCTAATTGTATTTAAATTAGAATTTAAAAACCTTTTTATAAATACTTAGGGATATTTGTTATCAGAATTATGCAATTTTTGAAATTATACTGTTTTGAAAAAGTGATATTTCGAATCTCATTGAAATAAAACAAAAAATTTAAATGGTCATGACTTTGCTGCGCATTATCCTCATTGAATTAAATGTTGCAATTCTCTGTAGCGATAATGGATTTAATTTTTCTCCAACCTCATATAAAGTAAATCGACAAAAATCATAAGTCTGTCGTATATATACGTGCATATGAATCATAGAATTGTTAAAAAATTATCAGATTAACTTTATTATTTTGACAATTTAATTAAAAGCATTCTTTTGAAGTGATATGAAATTCGGCATTTTCGAATAAAAAACTATTGACTGAATATAAATTAAGTTATTAATTTGAAATTTAAATCGTACATTGTAAGTTTGAACCATCGTCAATTTTTGAATATTAAAATATATAACATTCGATCTATAGTATCAAGTTACACAATGAATATACTATATAAGATTAAAACAGCAATTTCATTTTAAATGGTTCAAATATACTTTTCAACATATATTATAAATTTAAATAATATTATACTGTTCACAGAAAACCATTTTTCTTATACCTTGAATGAATCAATATTAGTAAAAAAACTTTTAATAAAAATCAATTCTTGAAAATTAAATAATAAATATGAAAATACAATTGTAAATTATCACTGGATTAATTTGGTTGAAAAATAATACAAAAATCTACGTAATACCTAAGTTAATTGCTGTAATGTATCTACGTTTTTACTATTATCAAAATTATCGATTTCAATTCATAGTTAATGTAATGTATAATAGGTCAATTTTAACCGTCTAGAATTCTACTCCTATTAATCCAACATATAATGTTAAATCAATTCGTTCATCATTATTGTATATCAAAATTATATTCCAAAGCAACCAACAACCGAACATATTTAAAAAAGCTTTTTCAAATTACAAACAATAAATCAATATTGTTACCATTTATTATTAATCACTCGCGATAAATAAATTCTTATAAATTATTATCAGCGATTGTAAACTATGTAACATTAAATTTGGTATCGAAAAATTGCCAAATTTCGTAATTTGATTGGCTACGTAAATCGGTGTATTAAATAGCCAACATTACGATATATATTGTTCCTGTTGCAACATTTTTTCAATCAAGATATCTCGCAATAATTCGTCATTACCGTTGATACGTAAAATTGGACGAATTAGAATGCGACTCGAATGTAAAAATGTAGAAATTATATTTCAGCCATTAAAGTCATAAAAAAAGTAAATGCAATTTGAATTTGTAATTGACAAAGAATATCTTACATTACCTATATGCTATTGAATTGCCAACACACCAGGCGTAAAAACTGGGACAGAAGTGCAGAGCTTCGGTGACAATCCGTTAAAAAGATTATGGAAATATATAATAATGCCAACAGAACATAAAAAACAGTTTGCAAAGAGACGTTGCCCGCGTAGAGTAGATATGGAGGTTTAAATACTCGCCGAAGAAAACAAAAACAAATAAACATTTCCGAGTGATTTTGATATTAGTGAAACAAAAAAGTGTGCTTCGTGATACAAACGAATTCGACCGTTTTCGACCGATCACAAACATAAGCATGACTACGAAACTTTGCGGCCAAAGTGTGACAACGTGGCGTAAACAAAACGCGCGTCGAACAAAAATCAACCGAAACGAAATTGAACGAACAATAATTCGATTACAATTTGCAACTGAATGATTGATTAGCTATGAAATTATGTTGCTTGGTCTGAAAATAATTAAAAGGAATGAATAGATAAAGGCAACCGTGTATCAGTCGAGAAATGACAATGGTTGAATTAATAACGGCGTTAAGCAATTCATAAAACGCGAGAAAAATTGTAAACATCAATTTGAAGATCGAATGTGTTACGCGTTTATAAATATAACAGTGATTGACAGTGAGAGGGATCGGTTGATTTTTGATAGACAAAAATGAGTGGGACATTGAGTTCGTTGACGATATTAAATGATATATAAGTGAGATAGCGTTCGGGCACGATGATTCGTGTTAGTCGTGCAGATAAATCCTGACAAGTTTTACACGTTGAACGTCAACGGCGCGGATACAGTATAGCCGTGTGCTCTCAAAAGATGAAAACTAAACGGTCGAATGACTCTTAGAAGGTACAGTTTTGCGCATCAATTCGTATTGGCGCTTTGCAGCGACGGCACATACGCGTGCACTTTAGTTTTTACTGAAAAACTGACAGACTTCGCTTTCCCGCGTCTCCCCGCTTGGTCATCCCGCGGCACTCAAACGCGCCGCGTTTCGTTTCATCCCGCGAAACAATTTCGCTGCAGAGAACGTTGCTGGCTAATGTTTATTAGACATTTTTATACTTGAATATAACAATTATTCCTTCCTTCGCTCCCAACCGTGCCGGCGAACCTTTTTCAAAGCAATTATTTTCAAATTTAAATTAAATCGTGCAATTAATATTTACTTCAGCAAAATTTAATTTTCCAAATAAATGAACATAATCGTTCAAAGTATTTCGGTTAAATTACTCTTTTTCTGGCCAGACCGTTGCTGTCTCATGAATGAAAGTATTTGTTTAATAGTGACCGCGATACAATAATATACAAATGAAAATTCGACGTTTCATTCAACAGAATTTCAAACGAAATTTAAAAGTACTCGCTTTTTGATTTCATTTTAATAAATGAATTTTCAAGTAACAAATGAGTTTCGACAATTATATGTATACACATATATATACACGTATAAGTCATTGGCAGTCAAAGACTGTTGGGTTCTTAATCATTTTCACAATATTGCTGCTTCGAGTATATTTTGAAAAAATCAATTTACAGTATGAAAAATTACTTTAAAATATATTTAAAACGTATATATATATCTATATATATATATACTATTGCTATGGAACGTTTTCATATAACGTTATTGCTTTTATTATAATAAGTAGAATAAATCGTTTATTTTCATATATAAAAATTTATAAATGATGCATGTTTTACATAATTTAGACATTTTATTATATATCGAATTTATTAGTTTGTAGACGTAAATGAAATGTAATAAATAATTAAACTATATATGTTTGGCTAAATTTATTTATTAATTTTCATAATTTGTTCTGTTGATAATACTTTGATAATATAATATTTTATTATTATTGGTGCAATTTTATACAGAATATAAATATAAACATAAATGATTATTATTAAAAGATGTATAAGATTTGCATAGATTTATTATTAACCTTTAATATCCAACATTAATATTTAATAATTATAAATTTCATACTTGTAATTCAATTGTCGACAGATAAATAATTAGAATTGAAAACAAACAAATAAAATTTAATTTATCTTAAGTATTATAATAATAGAGGATTAAATTTTGAAATTTAATTTAATGTTTTAGTAATGTATATTACATATAATAAGAAAATAAAATAATATGACGTTGCATAAACTTATATCAATTTTGATTGTATAATTTCTATTATAGTCCTTCGATTTATTTCTTACATGCATTAATAATATATAAAGGTGTTGAACCATTAAATGTCTAGTGATGATTGCAGTTATGTCATGTCATTAATGTATAAACGTTTCTTGGCACGCAGTAGTGCATTTTGAAGTAATCAAAAGTGAAATTAATATCTACAATACGTTTGCAACAAGAAATTCAATTTAATATTTCAAATACTATATATATTTATACAAAAATTTGTTTTAACTTTTTATTCAAATATGACTAAAATTAAATGTTAAAAATGTATTTTTGTTAATAATTACTACAAACTTCCGCGTTATATTTTTAAATATTTAAGGAACATTAATTTCTACAATATTACAATACGTACTTTCATTGATTCAACCAATATGAAAATTAATATCCGAAAATGTTAAATTATGAATTTAAATTTTTGATACATGATTCACGAATTTCAGATTTAAATGGTATGCACAATGAGAATAAATGTAAATAAAATGTTTAATTAAAATTTCCATTCCATATTAGTCAACGTTATATAATAAATAACAATTATAAATTATAATTTGAATAAAATTAAATGACAAGTTTTTAATAATAAAGAAATAAGTTTTTCATTTTATGTTATTATAAATATGAAAATTATGAAATATAGAATGAAATAAAGGAGTTCAGCGAAACTAACTTTTCTCTCCATGGCATATGGTATTTTTAGTACAAATATGCACGAATCGTAAATGGTTACGATATTTTCGGTCTTTTCTTATTAAGGAGTATAGTTTCTAGTGTATCATCATCATATACTAATGTCTTACATTAATTTAATAAACAGACTATATTATGTATTGTAATTAAGTTTAAGATTTCGCATTTGAGTGAAAGATTGATAAATGTTTCTTCGTTATTATTTCCTACTTCGTTAAACAGTCAAATGACTTAATCGTTCAATTGTTTCCATATACATTTTCAATCGTAGCAGTTGCTTTTCAACTGCTTTTCAATGCTGCTTTTTACATTCATTGCCAATCCGCGATTATACTCCAGCATGTAACCCCGATTACCTATAGATATAACCATTTCATTCAATACAATACCTAAATGCCAGCAAATAAATACACGTCATTATTTTTAATCGTATATAATTTTGCAAAATAATATTTTAATTAAGAAATATACGGTTCTTTTTTAATAAGCAATTAATAATACGAATATGATGCAATAAAATGTTTGCAAGATGTGTTACTACATGAATATAACAGTTTCATAGTTAAACTTAGAAATTAATAAAGGTGGAAATCTGAGAAGTGTGTGAAAAATATTACGTATCCCATTCAGGTGAAATATTTAACTAAAAAAATAGAACATTTTTATTAATAAATAATATTTGATTTCTATTTATAAAATATCTTTAATATTTGACCTGTTGTTATAATTAATTATAAATTAATTGCTTTGTTAATAAATTCTTTTTATCTTCATAAATATTTTAATTATTAATATTTATTATCTTTCTAAAATTTGTTTATGTTCCCTACTTATAATTGGAATTATATTTTGTTTTCTTATCGATGATTGACATTTAAGAGTCATTTTTTGTTTTTCTTGTTTATTAGTAAATAAATATGAAACTATATAAACAACTTTTAATAAGGAGTATTACCAACATAAGTTTACATATTCCTTTCATCAATAGTTTTTATACAGAAAACTTATCTCTGGGACCATTAGCAAACAAAAACAACAATAAGTATGAAACTAAAACTATAATATAATTATACAATATTCATATAAACATTAAAAGTGAATCGCGTGTATTATTTAATATATAAAAAAATGTTCAACTTGCAAATTGTTCAATTCAATAAAATTACATTTTATTAAATTTAAGATCATAGAAATATGGAATTATTTGAAAGAATTTTAAATTTCATAGTTTATATATAACTTAAGGTCTATGGATACAAACAATTTCGAACCCGCATACTTTATTTAAAGAAATAAGTACTCCGTTATATTAATTGATTTCTATAACCCCTGAACAAATAATAAATTATGTAAGTTATGTAATTAAATAAATTTAAGGTTAAGATAAAAATAAAATGATAATAATAAATAATGATATAGTTGTACTTATATCAAGAATATAATTGTCAAAAAGATTTGATTTAATAGCATATAAAATTGATTAAGTTATTCAGCAAATAAATATCAATAATGTTAGGAATATATACAAGTATATAATTAGATATATCACTCATTAAATTACCGGTATATACTCAACATACATTACCATACAATAATTCTATCGATAATCGTTTTTCAACGCATTTGACTTGGAAACAGCATATTTATAAACATAATATCATTGTCATACTTTGACAATAAAAATATATTATAAATCAGTCTACCAAATATGCCTTCATAATTTATTAATCTAATTCAATTTTAAACCAGCATTGAATTGTTATAAATCATTATATATATATAATAAATCAGTAATTATTACGTAGCTCTAATGAATTATCCTCGAATAGCTAATTATAAATCAATTTATCCTCTATATAGAATTAAAAACTTCTCTAAATGACGGATTTAACTCATCGATATATACAATCACCCAAAATTCTAATAACAAATCATTTTATTCAATTAAATAATTTACATTTGTCATTTCTCATCTTCCTTCCCCTATTGCGTGAAATTTTTATCGTCGAACAAATTTCACGAGACATGTATATAATTATAAAATTGATCAAGCAAAAAACAAAATAATAATCGGGCTGATATAATTTGTCTCCATATTAGGCATGAATTTTTGTATCAACGTCGTATAATTGTGTATGTATTTTCAAAGCCAGTAATACAGTATCTCTCCTATTACTATTTACTAGCAAACGACATTACTTTATCTGATTGAATTGTTACATTTGTTATTGCCTAGGATTAGCCACCAGTCCTCGAAACCAATCACTTTTGGACGAGGTTAAATATAACAGTTTATTAATATATTTATCATATGCGTAATATTTTTCTAAAATTTGAAGCAGACAAGCTCATTTTTTTTGCGTAATGTTTCTATATGGATTAGTAGTTTATCCTGTTTGTATTTATTTTGCCTTTTTTTTTTATAATTGCATATTTAAAAGTATAATAAAGCTGCAAATGTATTAACGCTGAGTAAGTATTTTTTAGTATCGCTAAGCATGACCCAAAGTTGACATGTTTATGGCACGATACAATCCAGTTGAATTGTAATTATTTCTTGAATGATATATGTTCATGGACATACCTGACATAACAATTAATAAAGGGTACTAGTCGATGTTTAAGACTTGCAACAATAAAAAAATTAATCACAACTTCACGACACACTCATATGTATTTCTTCCGTTGTACATAATTATTCTTAATGAAATTACTTCAACAATTAATTTAATGCATATATTATATTTGTTGAAATTTGTAATTAAATTTCCTTTTGAACTCAACTTACATAATTAATATGCAAAATAACAAACAAATTATGTGTACAGTATTTTATTCAAACATAAAATGATTAAATAATAATTATATCTCGTTGATATATTTAAATACTTTCCATTGATAATTTCAGTTTGTATAATTGTATAAAAATTGATAATTACGTAATTGTGTCAGAATTGTGTAATTGAAATATCAGTCTAAGATTTATTCAGATTGAATGCATTCAATTGATTATTTATAAAATATGTTTTACATTGTTAGATGTTTGGACATAAAACGGATCCAAACTACTTCTTTTAAATTTTTCAAATTATTATTATTTAAGGTAGCAAGTAAACTATAGCTTAGATTGCTAAAGACTTCTTTAAGCATACAAATGTTACATTTTATTGCGTGTGATTCGAAACAGCTAATATAATTGTGTAATTTCATATAGAGAATTATATATATTTATCAGCATTTTAAACTAATACAGTTTACGAACATTTTGTAATTTATAAATTAATTTTAAATAGTTGTAAAAATATTTCACGACAACTACATAAAATTAAATTTAAAAATCAATCTAAAAATGTCGAATTGTTTAATTATATATTCAGTACTTTATTCAAAAATGATAAAGTACATTGCAATATATAATTTATTCGAAACTCAAATATATAAGTCCAGATCTTGTTCATATTTAGTAAAATTAAATTATAATTTTAATGTAACATCGGGCATAATGTTTAACCATCAAAACGAGAGATAAAAATGCAAATTAAATATGTAAATTGCATTCATTGTGTTTGAATTAATTATTAAGTAAAGAACTAGATATCATATAGATATATACATATTTCAATTACATAGTTAAAAGATGGCTTCACAAACTCTGTTGTCAATTCAATCGTCAGAACGATTATCATTAATAATATAAGTAAATATTGATTTTCTTAAATATTTAAATATTATTAATTGCATTAATTTTTAAAACTAACGGTATATGCAAATTTAATGAGTCGTTTTCACGTTATTATTTAACTTTATTATAAATATAACCACCCAACGATTTACATAAAATAAAGACAAATTATCTGTATTTGAAAGGTGTATAATTTATACAATTTCGAGAAATCTTATATTAATAGTAAACGTACAAAATATATTATTTAAGGATTTTAAAGTACGTTGACTTCTTTATGAACAATAATTACGCATAGATAAATTTGCATTAGATATTTCAGATAAATTATCTTTATTTATCTTCAAACACGTTCCACAAACAAATTTGTATTGGCATTTTTGCACATTTAAAAACAAGAATTACGATATATACTTTTTCTCTCTTACAATATACAATGCAAATACTGCTTCACTGAACAATGTGTATCAATTTGTTATAAAATAATGTTACGCAAAAGAATAAAAGAAACTATTACTTTTGTTCAAAAGTCCGTTAAAAATTATATTAATGTTTAATCAATAAAGTACAAAAATATATTTCAGTAATACATTTTTGTATAAAATATTGCATGGGGATTTCAATATTTCAAGAAATATCTTAAATTACATATTAAATTAAATACAATTTGTATGGTAAGCAATCAAAGTTTTTCTAAAAAATACGGTAATATATATATATATATATTTGTTCAAAAGATATATTATTTTCAAATCTCAACAACTTAAGCAATGAACAAAATATCACAATAAATTTTTACTGTTTTTAATCTATACCATGAAAATACGTTCAAATCGAAGTAGTACATTTTCTTTTAGAATATGGAAAATGTGACGTTTTACTATGAATGATTTACTTATTAGTTCTGGTATTTGTATTTAAAAACATAAATTATTTTTATATTTTTATAAGTATGTTATTCACTTTAGCTTATTATGAATTTATATAACCATATATATATATACATATATAAATGTGTGTGTTTTAAACAACATTTGAAGGTATGCAATACAAATACAAATATATGAAATAAAATCTTATATGACACTGAGCAAAAAATAATCGTCAATATTTCTGCTCTTAACAGAAACGAAGAGTCGCTTAAGCGCGAATCAAGGTGGCCTTAAACTTTATATTAAGTACACAAAACCTACAGTTTTCTTTATAACAAGTTCAATCCTTCATCATCGCTCTTACGAACTGTTAAACTTGTAGTTTGGCAAAGATTTGACCGACGTGTCTTCGTATTACCGTTAAAACCAGTACAATTTTCTGTCACATTCCATTCATCGCAACACACGTACACAACACTTTCGAACTCTTTATCAACTTCATAACAATTACCTCGAAAATTCAAGAGATCATAACTTCCATTGTATCCACGGGTCTCCCACACAATCATTCAAAGTTACATATTCGCTGCAATTATCCAAACCATTATAACAATAACACGGCATAGCGTTACATTACACTATTCAAGTTATTTTCCCGAAGACACGTAATTGTTCTACATTATTTCTTAGACGCTAAAAACACGAATCAACCCAGTTTTCGCAATTACGACACTCACACGAAGCTTGCCACTGATGCGAAAAACGTTGCTTTAATCTTGTGTCATCGAGAATTAAACGCACGGAATAGCGTTGAAAAAAAAAATTGTACTTAAAAAAACGGGGACCATAAAATCCGCGTCGAAATTGCGCGCGGGCATTTCGTTCGATTGATACACATTGCCGACGAGAGTGAAGCGCTTAAAAGCGCATTGATCCTTGAATTGAAACGCGCGGACTTGTACCCTTTAGCCACAGTTCAGCACACTCTTATATTCTTATCACTCTTTCTGCCACTGAATAGTAAACGAGCAAGCAAGTAAAGCAAGACAAGCGCGCGACGTGAGCTTGCAAAAGGTAAATATAATAAAATGGCGTCGGTGTTTCAGCAGCTCCGGAAGCCAGTATCCACTCTCTCGATTCCCGGGGCGATGAAAAATATCAGCAGCGGGGTCGCGGGAGCTGGGCCAGGAGGTACTACCAACGTGGGGGGTGGTTGTGGAAGCGGTGTCGGCGTGATCGGTGGTGCCAGTATTATCGGAGGCGGCGTAGCCGCGGCTGCCGCGGGCGGCGAGGATGCCGCGATCGCCCTGATCGGGGTCCACACGGAATACCCCCGCTACATGGACGACCGAGGTCTGGGCAATGCCCAAATGAAAGGGCCCTCCGGTAGTATCAGCACAGCCTCGAAACACAAGCCTAACGTGGGCTACCGTCTCGGTCGTCGGAAAGCCCTGTTCGAAAAGAGAAAACGCATCAGCGATTACGCCCTTGTTATGGGGATGTTCGGCATCATTGTTATGGTCATCGAAAACGAACTCTCCAGCGCAGGAGTGTACACCAAAGTAAGTGATCCTTTTATTCGTTTTACTTGATACTGAGAAATTTTTCTATTAAAAATTACTGTGTCAAAACAGTATTCTGATGCGATGTTTGTCAACACGTAAAAATGACCCCTAAATATCGTAAACATTACCGTCATTTTTCTATATTTTTATTGTACTTTAACGGTAATCATTCTTTGTTGACAAACATCGGGCCAAAGTACTGTTTTGGCACGGTAATTTTTAAAAGACATTTTTCTCAGTGTAGATAATAAAAGCAGGAAAAGTGAGCAAAAAATAATAGCCGATATCAATGTTTTTATCAATTGTTGGTAAGATTTGACACATTTTTAGAAGTTTCTAACTAATATAATTATTTACATTTTTGGCCATTTTTTCTACTGTTATTATCCAGTTTGGTAAAATACTTAGTAAGATTATTTTTTTTAGTGCAATAATATCTTGATTGGTATTGAGGAAATTACTATACTTTCACCACTAAAACAAGTGTCTTAAATCGAGACATTTTCATGCAAAAGATATAAATATATATAAAATAAAGTCTTGCACTATCTTTTGTATTTTGATATAAGACATTTTTATAACGTCAGTTTTTACAGTGTTATAGCAAATTTTCTTCTAAATTGTTCTGATTTGTCTGTGAGATATTGCATTATATAGAAAATGTCATTTTTGAAATCTTTTTTTCCATATCCTATCGATGATATAATTATAGTAATTTTTGACATACCTTTTTCCATGTTTGTATAAATATGTAAATGTATGTATTTGTATGATACATAAAAATTATTTGAATATTTCTTATTATATATATAATATTTGTATCTGATCATTCGACTATTATAAGCCGTTTGTAAGTTAATTTTATTCGATTGAATATGTAACAGATATAATACAGATTATCGCGCGCCCAATGGTCGTTAACCGATACAGCGGAATGCGTCTTTTGTTACGAATATTATAAAGACGATTTGATCAATTTGATTTGTTTTGCGCGTATATAAGGAAGCAAGCAAAACTTTAATTGGTCGCAACATATGTTACGCAAGTAAGAAATATGTATGTGTGCTGTAACTTAAGTTAAAAACTTAACAGAAACCAATTAGTGGTTGTTATAATTCAAAATGGCTTGATGATCCTCAACTTTATTTCTTGATTAATTCTTAAGATCCTCTATAGGTTTAACATCCTGCCAATAGTTTCCAGAATCTTTTAACTCAAGAATCTTTCAGACTCGAATGCTGCACATTTTTAGTTAAAAGTTTGATCTGATTCTTCCATGGTACTTATTAAGAAAATCCCAAGCTTGGAAGAAAAATAGCAAAATTTTTCCGTATTATTGGAAAATATATTAGATATTAGCTTTATTTATAACAACGTTCTCGTTTTTATCGTGACAAACAAAGCACTGTTTTTCGATTTTAATTAACTGTTTAAACCGACAGTCGTTAATTTCAACCACGTACTCAATCATAGAAAACAATTTTCCTCAGCTTTATACTAATATGAGAGCTGTAAATAAAGTATTAACAATTATACTTATATAAGCTACTGATTTCATTTTTACTGACATTATGAACTTGATTGTCTCCAGTTCTTAATGAATGTCTGATAATAAAACTAGATTGTCTCACAAATTGCCTCTAATGATATATATTTTTCTACAGATTTTGAACAAGCTCCCAATAAAGATATGTGTAAATAAAGGAATAATAAATGGACAATGATTAAAAAATTATCGGTTTGAAATAATTGGCACTATTTCAAAAAATTGTTCAAAAGTTTGTAAATTACAGCTAAAGGATACGTGTGTACTTTTTGTTTAATAAAATTTCTATCGATGAGCTCAAAACTTTAATAAGTAGTATTTATTGACTTCTTGTAACATGCAAACGCATTTACCTCGTACATATAAAAGTGTGATATATGCCAAAAAGTGAGACACTAAAGGACGATACAAAAAGTAATCCTACAAATTGTACAAAACAACAAAAAAATCAGAGTAAATATAGAAAAATGTTATAAATATGATAAATTCTTAAAATCAATTAAAAATTACCAAACAACTTACAAAAACTTGTTTTTTCCGGTAACTTTTTCTAACTTGAAGCGTTCGCTAGAAATACACCTTGACAATATATATATTATATATCGATGAATATGTTTTAAAATTTGTTATTTAATTATAATCTCAGATATATTGAATTTAGGTAAATTTTAAAATACGAAGAGTCACATATGAAGAATTTAAAGAACTTAATTTTCACCATCAAACATTATCAATTTGAAGCAAATTTTTTTCCACTTGATAAGCACATTTTATTCTTTACCAACAATTGTGATTGTAATTTTATTAGGGTTTGTCTAAAGTAATATTTCGATATTATTCTATGTTCGTCATATGTATTTTATGATCCAATGGACTTTCTGTCTAGACTTCAGCGAAGAGGAACGACTCATCAAATATATATAAGATTGATAGATTTTTTTGAATCTATATACTCATAAACATTTATCTCTAATCGAAGATCCGATTGCTGATAATGGCGAACAACCGTATCTTATTTACAAAATGCTCTTAGTCTTAAAAAATGAATATAGTATGTCATATAGTTTTTACACATTTTCAATAGTATCACTGAACAAAATGGACTGTTATTTTAACAGTCCGCACTGTACAGTCTGAATGGTAAAATGTTATAAATCTGAAAAATTAATAAGTGTTTAAAAATAAAACAAATAAGTCTATTGCTACAAGAGACCAAATGATCTATTCTTTATTTTGTTAAAATAATATTAATAAGTAAAATAAAATAACACATATAAAAATTAATACATAACCTTAAGATGTCAAAGTTTTAACAATGTCGACTGTACAGTTCAGACTATACATTTTTACAATCCAAGACTGTTGTCTGAACAGTCTGGTCTGTTAATCCAACAGTAAATTTTTTTCAGTTTAATGTTTTTTCCGTTCATTATATATTCTATTACACTCTTAATACAAAATTTTAATACTACAAGCTTATGCTTCATTGAAACTTTTTAATTATATAAATATATTTATATCATATGTTATAGTTTATTACCTCGGTAATAATAGAAATTAATAAATTAAATTTAAATTTATAAATTTAATAAAAATAATAAACAATGGTGTTATTATAAAATGTATAAGAATTATATCAAACTAATACAAACATGTGTAAATTCATTTCATTTTGATAAATGTTATATTTAATAATTTAAGCTCCAGTATTTCAAACTTGAATGTATAATTCATTATATGCCGTGAAGAATTTCAAGTTATAATTATATAAATAGTTTTATTCTCAATGCTATGCTAAAAGTGCTAAAAATGTTACTTTAAGACAGAAATAAAATATAAAAAATTAAATATTATATATATCAAGCAAAGAAGACATGATGCTTAATTATGAAAT
>JABFQC010000756.1:0-23679 GCA_022817085.1 Psilanteris sp. ZL-2020
AGTTGCATTTATTGAAACATTTTCAACGCATATTACAACGTTTTATACAGTTATCACTGCATGACACTGCCATCATCGGATTCATCGTATAAGTTGTAATATTTAATACATTATTTTTCTCAGTGTAATGTGTATGGAACTTTGTATGTGTGTCTGTCTGATGTGTGATTAATCATGTCTTACTTTCATTTTTTTCTTTTGCCAGAAGTAGATCAAATAGTAACAGAAATGTATATAATATTTACTTCTAAATAACAGGGGGCGTAGCTCAGATGGTAGAGCGCTCGCTTAGCATGCGAGAGGTACCGGGATCGATGCCCGGCGCCTCCAATTTTTTTTGCTTAGAATGCAATTTTTTTACAAAAATATACCTAAACTTTACAATTACCTTTTTATAATGCTATAATTTGTGAGAATTATAAAGGAACGTAATATTAATTTATTTCATGTTTTGTTGTACTAACAATTTGTTTATCTTTTCCGTGACGCTATTTTTATTAATAAATATTTATACATACTTATATGTATAATATGGTAAAGCGTGTCTCTTTTGAATCGTTGATTGAATTTAAAAGATCAATCATATAATTCATTACTGACTTTCTCCTCTCATTCTGTTTAAATCTGACCACTTAATCATGAGTGACATTCACATCTTGTATTGACAGAAATAGATCATATAGTTACTGATATTTATATAATATTTATTTGTAAATATCAGGGGGCGTAGCTCAGATGGTAGAGCGCTCGCTTAGCATGCGAGAGGTACCGGGATCGATGCCCGGCGCCTCCAATTTTTTTATTTGCAAATTTTAGGACAATTTTTTCTTAATTTAAAGTAATAAATATGATATTCGCCAAACCTTTTATTTTATTAAAACAGGTAATGCAAATAAGTTCTTAAACCCTCACGAATGAATGCTGTAAGTTACATACATAATTATGTGTATGGAACTTTGTTTTGTTTATCTTTCTCATGTGTGATTAATCATGCGCGACTTTCATTTTTCTGTTGACAGAAGTAGATCAAATAGTAACAGAAATATATATAATATTTATTTGTTAATATCGGGGGGCGTAGCTCAGATGGTAGAGCGCTCGCTTAGCATGCGAGAGGTACCGGGATCGATGCCCGGCGCCTCCAATTTTTTTTTGCATTAATTGCGAAATTTTTGCACATTAAAAAAATGTGGTAAATTGAATATATTTTTGAATGCAAAAAGTAGTTTTTATTCATTAAACATTCCAGTAACAACACTGGAAAAACCAAGTACTAATCATTAAAATTTAAGTTTTAACGTTTACCATCTAAGTGGTAATCCTTACCAATTATATGGTAATCTTTACCACTTAGTTTTTTTCAGTGATCTTAGAAAATATTTTGTTGAATCACTACTATATAGATAAACTGACAAAATATAGGTGAAAAAATTTTTTTTTAATTCTATTATATCATGTTTACATACACTGAGAAAAATAAAACATGAAAAATTACTGTTTATAATACTAGTTTGGGGCCATATGATACAAATCGTCAAAATTCACTGTTATTAACAGCAAAACATCAAGTTATTTACATAGAAAATTACTGAATTATAATAATATATTACTGTTAAAAACAGTAAATTTTGACGATTTGTATAATATGCCTCCAAATTAGTATTATAAACAGCAATTTTTCATGTTTTATTTTTCTCAATCTATGTATACATGTTTGTACTTCATTGATTTAAATATTGGACCATTGATATAAATTCATGAACGACCTTCATTTCTGACTAAATAGCATCAAATACAATTGGATATGTGTGTGCTTTTAAATCATCAATTATCAGGGGTTTAAGTCCCCAATTAACTATCCAATATAATTTACGATTCGAGTACAGCGAGCATGAACTGCTAAAAAATAATAAACAAAGAATAAACCCCTATTAACACATACGCTCAAACGATTCTCGTCATATTTACATTTCAACAACTATATATAGTTGAATCCCTATTCACAAATTTGGCCGACATGAATGCGACCACAATATAACGTTGCAAATCGCGCCAAAAGTCGACCCAAACCAAACGATATTCTACTCCAGCGCAACATCCGCCTAAGAAAAGTAACCTAATAAATAAACGGGAGCGAAGCTCTCTCGCGTCTGATCTCCGGACGGAGAAATTCGAAATCGAAGCGAAATCCCTGAACACGTTCGCGGGGTTGTGCTAAACTGAAGCGCGCGACGGTTAAAACAGCGAGCGGCAAAATATGCAAAGAACTTGAAAATATGCCAGCAAAGCGGCAGCTTAACACCCTCGTAACCCGGCAAGTGGGCGTGCAAACAGCGCCGACGCGAAAAAAAACAAGTGACAAAAATTTGCGTTTGCCGAGTTGCACGCTCACTTAACGCTCAAGCCCCCCGGGCGACTCGCCGCTCGGTCTCTCGACGTTTCCCGTGCACTTCCGTGTGCGCAAACTTTTCAAGAATCCCCGTCCGCGGGCGCGCTTTGAAACCGTGCATCGCTATATGCGCAAACTGCGCGACGAGTACGCGCTCATCACGTTTGCATGCAAATTTGATTCGCGCGAAATTGTCGCCCTCCTTCGAGTTTACGTCGCTCAAAGATAATAATCCGAGTCGCGAGAGCAACCAACGACTCAATCTCGGCTGCGAATCATTCGGTACCTTCGCGTTTATCGGACGCGCCGCCATATCAACGCGCGATTAAAGCTCTCTTTGGTTTCCGGCGCGCTCTTTTATTAGCCGCAAAATAAACGTTTAATTGCGATAACGAAGCGCCGGCGGATTGTTTTTTTTACGCGCGCGTTGTTTCGTTGCCGCGAATCGAGGAGGCGCTTTTTTGGTCAACCGATCGTCCGTTTCTGCCGCGCGGTTCCTCGAGAATAAGCCCCGTCGGATGCGCTGGCATAACGAAACGGAGGGTCGCGAAGCATTCCACCGACCGATGCGGTCCGCTTTTGCGCGACGGGCCACGTGACCGGATTGCGTTATTGTTCGTAACGGCGGACGAAACGTCACAAAAATGGCATCGAATGACGCGCGGCATTGCGACGAATGAATTAAAAGAATTCGCCATAAAAACGGTTGCCCGCGTTGTGAGGATGGCTCGCGAGCGCGCGAACGACGAGGAGCGCGCGACTCGCCGACGGAGAGGGCGCTATTGTGCGCTGGCCGATATTAAAATGTCGGTGATTGATGCGTGTACCGTGCACGGTTTCGCCGGCGGAACGAGCCATTGGCAATACACGAGCCACCTTACTAAAATACGAGGCTGTCATAGCGGGCTAATATTGCCATCTCGCGTCTCTCTCTGGACCGTCCCTCTCTTTACAACAAAAATCGCTCAAATTCCCCCTTTGCTCGACGAGCCGTCTTCCGCGTTGTCAAAGTGCATGACCAATCCACACGAACGTGGCTAATGCGGGCCCGTGGCAGGGGTGTAATGGGCGAAGTGGAATGGATACTTTTATTAATTTCATAACGTATATCGCTCAGTAAAGAGGGGAAGAGAGAGAAAGAGAGAAGGGTAGTTGAAAATAATGCAGTTGTGGAATGGACCATTGAGATCGTTGATTCAACTATTTTGTGTCGGGATAGAGAATTGGTTGTTCTGGTGGTTGGTTGAAATTGAATATTAAATTTGTACTTTTCGGATGATTTGATAGGTTCAGTTTACGGTGTGATTAGTGGATTTGTTTGTGTTGAATTTATGGTGATATTGTACGATTTGTTGAAGGTTTATGGGGTTTTAGGGTTGATTATTTTGAGAAAAGTAAATTTCATTATGGTTAGTGGAGTGAGTTATTAAAATTATGTTGATAATGATTGAAAAATCTGGATAATCTGTTGAAGCATATATTGAGAGAAATATAACAAAGTTTTACTGTTTTTAACAGTATTGCAAAGATACGTAGATCAGATCTTGAAAAATTACTGTTTAAACAGGTATTTTTGGTGGTGAAAATTGTTCTTGTTAAAAAGAAAAGAGTAAATTATTCGGTTTATTCGGTATTTAATGTTAATTTTAACGCCAACATTTCTACTTTAGCATACATATCTTTCCATTACTGTTAAAAAAAGTAAAATTTTCTATAAAATTTCTCTCAGTGTATTTATATACTGAGAGAAATAATGTATGAAATATTACAACGTTTACACGCACAGATATATTTTGTAGATACAAACAAATTTTGTTTCATTGAACATAGAGTTTTGTTGTAATTTAATTAAACATAAAGTTTTGTTAGATCAACATAATATGTTTCGACTTCGATCATATTGTTAATGTTTTTTATTTGAATCAACATACTAATTTTGTATGTATTAAAAAAATATTAAATGCTTCAGTAAAAGTGTAAATATTTACGAAATATTTTATTGAGATCATATAATTCACAGACAAAATACACTTAACAAAATAATTTCTTTAATTCAACTATATCATTTCTGTGTGTGCACGGTGAATCCCATGAAGGTAGTGTTATGTAATAATAATTGCATTAAAAGTTGTAATATGTGTCAGAAATGTTTTAATAAGTGCAACTCACTTTGTACTTTTTACAATTTGAATTTCACTTATTGAAAAATTGTATGAAATTTTTAAATTGTTACACTGCCGTCATAGGATTCATCGTATACGTTGTAATATTTCATACATTATTTCTCTCAGTGTATAGGAAACATTATATAGGATACGTTGTAAAGTACACTGACTGGTAAGGGTAAATTTAATATCGAAAATATTAAATTCACTTACGAAGATATAGTTAAAAGGAATTGAAACGTTTCTCCAAATAATAAAAAAATACTATTTGCAGAATGTATTTAATTAGAAAGAGAAAATTTAAGAATCATACATACTGAATGGGATTATTCTACACAGGTAGAATGATTGTCTATTGTTTTCGACATCTATAATTATTGACAAATAATTTACTTTTTCATATCAAAAAATTATCTTTTTAAAGATTGCCATTACAATAAGCGGAAGACTTTTATAATCATTTTCGAAAAAAAATTATAATTAAAATTTTGCAATATACATGTAGTATAACGTGGATACTCTTGCAAATGTTAAAAAAATTACTATATTATATTTTTTAAAGTTTCGTGTTTAGTATTTTTTATCCTTTTTTCAAGAGTATCACTCTTTTACTATCTATATCGAAAATTTTTCAATATTATTCTTATCGATGTATATTTTCTATGCAATATTTTTACAAAAAATTTTAGTTTTAGTTTTTTGGTGAAATTTATATATAATAGACGTCATTTATATATAAATGACATTTTGATAATGTCAGTACCATAAATACACTTTAAAATAGATCATATTAAAATTAAAATACAATTAAATACAATATATAATTAAAAGAAAATAATGTTACAAACTGTGAGAGTTGCGTACAAAATTTACTCCAATTTTTTTAATCAAATGATTTATTTTCACGTTAAGACATGACTTGAAAGTTTTTGTTATGCTTGCATAAGTTTTGTTAACTCTGTATATAATATCTTTATTTGATTTAAATAAACATAATTTGTGAGTTTCAATAAAAAACAAATCAATTAATTTACAATTATAATGGAACTAAAATTAAATATTAATGCAATTCAACTATCCAAACAGAGCAAAAGTTACAAAACTTGACACAGTTTCAATGACTATAAATCCTGCTGATTCCAACTGCGTACTTAAAACGTCTACAGATTTATGTTGAAATAAAGAAACATCCATGAATTCACAAATACGTTTCGGCGCAGCTAAATAAAACATTTGGAGTATAACAGCCTATCAAAACTGAAACATTCGTATAAGTCACAGTATCAAAACCTAATAACAAAATTGAATATCGAGTTTACGAAGATTATGAATCGACTGAATTCTTTTTGTTCCAACAATTCGACTAAAAATCCACGCCTTGCTATCTGCCAATGATAAATATTAAAATAAACAATACCAAAAACCAGTCAATTTCGAACGAAAACAATAACATCATTACAATTATAAAGACTTCCTGCATAAACGCATTCAAATTCAATTTCAACTTGTCGATATCATTATCCCGGGTTTAAATTTCGACGGTTCGTTGAAAATCTGAATTTCTTTATAAAGATTTCTGTATTAAACTGAGAAAAAAAAAAGAAAATTAGTTAAATCTCCACAGAGAGAAATTATATATCAAAAATTACAACTCATATAAATGAAATCAACGACCACAATGTTAAACTATAATATTCAGAGTTCACGTATAATAATTAATTACATATTTTCGTGGAAATTAATACTTCAACTAATTATTGAAATCTGTTTTTCTAAATTTTACAACGTGGAATTTGTAAAGTTATAAAAACATATTTAA
The DNA here is from genome assembly GCA_022817085.1 of Psilanteris sp. ZL-2020. Taxonomy (NCBI): domain Eukaryota; kingdom Metazoa; phylum Arthropoda; class Insecta; order Hymenoptera; family Scelionidae; genus Psilanteris; species Psilanteris sp. ZL-2020. The sequence goes on from JABFQC010000756.1 coordinate 6,374, forward strand.
ACGTTTCAAGTTAATTGTAATTCTTTTTAATTTAGAATATTTATTAATGAATGGTAAAACTACATTGACACGTACATATGTTCGTAAGTATAAATAATATATATATATATATATATACATATTACACCTATGAGAAACAAATGGTTAGGTTTATGCCATCTATGAAGTATTATGTATTTTATTAAGTTCAAAATAAGAACAGAATAGTGCAAATTTGTAACGTGAATAAGCATTGAACGACTGAAAATTGTCTGCAAAAGGTGGCTTAATTTAAGACACTTGTTTTAACAGTGTACGTTGCAAAATTTAATACATAATTATTCTCAGTGTACTGAAACATTTAGTTTCAGATGATAAAGATTGCCATTTGAAACGGCCATAAAGGATATTCTTTGTTGAAATAACTGACAAATTCAATAAAATTTACTGAGTTTTGTTAGTTGAAGTGTCATAGTCGGTTACCATGTTTCGTCAAAATATAATTCAATATAACTAAATCAACATTGTTTTCTCAATGTTATTGTTAAAATGCTCATTGGACTTTAATACAATGTAAAAATTCCATTGAGTCAGTGATATTTTAGGTTAGAATTGTTTATGTAACTCTGAATCAATGTAAAATTGATATTTTGAAAATAACATTGAATTTACAATGTTGAATTAGCATTCATATTTTTCCCCGCGTATTTTCTCTCTGAGTATAGCATATTTGCCACAAAAAACCGCTCAGTGGTCATTTCGAGTCTTTTGAAATGGATTAGACAACTGTCAGTTTTAGCCATTTTTCGAAAAATCTCTTAAAAACGTCTGAATATGCCGACTTTTAATACATTTTTTCAAAATAACAAAGTTACGCATTGATCATTAATCGAACTATATCGATTGCATATGCGATGTCACGTGACTGCAGACATGACCTCAGGTACTTACGCGTGTAAAAATCAAATGAAAACGCAATTCAAATGATACTGTGTTTATCTTTTTACACAATTTACCATGATTGCGTTTCATTATGTATTATTAAACGATCGTTATAAAACCGTGAAATGAAACTGAATTCCCACAAAGTGCTTAGTACAATCATTTGATTCATAATATTTTAAAAATATAACATTACATAAAAAGCAACGAAAAAAATTGACTGTTATCCAATTATTTCGATAAAGAATATACGCAGTTATCGTTAATATATCATTGTAATGATATATATTAACGTTGATTGCCACTTGAAAACGTTATTTGAAATGCTGCGAAAGAAACATAATATGATAATCAATCGTGGGGAATGTTGCATTGAAAATGTTGACAGACAAAATTCACGAATTCTCGGCTATGCGTATGACCCACTTTAAATAAAACAAAAAATTTATTTTACTAATTTAACTATAATTTGTTAACATTTTTCTGGAAATTCTCTCAGGGTTCTAAATCAACAGATTTCTTATAGTTATCAGCATTTTTGAGTTCTGAAAAAATGATTAGTTTTTGATTAATACACGCAAAGAAAAAAAGTATTAAAAATTACTCATAAAGTATCAATTGTGTGACAGAAGTGTTGTATTTTGAAATAATACATAAAACTTTAGCAATTTTTACTAAGATATTAGTAATTTTTACTGAAAAGTCAGCAATTTTGACTAAAATATTTGCAATACTTACTATTTTTTAAGTATAATTTAAAAATAGAACACTACTGTCACACATTTAATATTTTGCTAGTAATTTTTAATACAAATTTTCTTTCCGTGTATACGGACAAAATTGTTGGCATTTTTTGGTCTTGAAAAACTGAATAAATAATAAACAACAATAACTAATTTTTATTTGAACTTAGCTAACTATGTCGTGAATAAATACATTTTGTTTGAATAACGAAAAATATAACATTGGAAATTGAAAAAATGTAAAAAAGAATAAAAAAAATAACAAAAATATAATGGTTAGTTTTTCATTAATAATAATTACTTTTTAATTAAAGAAATATTTGCTTTTAATCAAAAAATACTTTTCTTTCGTATGCATTTTACGTATCATTTTCATTTGATAACACTAATATAATAGATATTAAAAATTACTTATTATTTAATTACAAATAAAGTAATATTACTGTTACTATACCCGATATCAAAACAATAATGAAATAACCTTTAATTGAACATGTACACATAGCAAAAAGTGATTTTCAATTATATTATTGTTTTAAACTGCACATCAAGTTGCAAATGTTGCATTTTTATTGTATCTTAAAATTCCATTAAAACAAGTATCTGGTACAAAGATTTTCCGGGATATTTCGCAAAAATAAGGAATTTATTAACGACAATTAACTTTTGTTATTAATATTTATAATTGATTTGAAGGGGATACTTAGAGAAGTATTTTATGTTTGTTTGAAATACAATTTTAGAATAATGATCTTGCTCATAAAGGCTGATATAGTTACAGTTATAGTTTTATATATTTTATGCGATAAAATAAACCCTAAAAACATAGATTGAACCCCAAACAATTAAAAATGTAAGGATTTTTAATATAAACAACAAAAATTATAAAAAAACGTGTCCTTTAATGTAAATAAATACACTTTGAATAACATAAGAATTATTGTTGTTGATGTTTACAGTAGTCCCAGAAATAATTTTTTAACGTAAAAAGAAACACTTTTAATGTATACAAAGTTTTCTGCATTGCAAGTCACATTTATTACCATTTTTTCGTCAATAGCACTGTTTCTAATTATTTTTATCGTTAAAAATTAACAACCAATTTGACAGACATTTTAGTAATAATAAAACAAATAAATTATTGTCATAACAATTTTCAACATAGTTTATTTATTACTTTTTTACGTTTCGACCACAATGTAGGTCTTCTTCAGAAACTACAAGAATAAATTATTTAATTATTTCATATTGTTTGGATATTTTAGTACAAAAAACAAGATAAAGTATATGTTATGTAAAATCATGAATAAAATTAACTAACCTTTGTTATATGGCAAAATGAAGTAAAATCAAAATGTACCAGTTTGTTACATTTATCGTCAAGTAATGATTGTCATATTCATATGAATGTTTGGAAATGTTATTGAGAGATGTGTATATGTAAATATTGCTGTTTATAGTTATAAATTAAATTCAAATCTAAGTAAATTGATCATAGATTATTTATGAAATAATTTATCGTAGAATTTGTTTAATTTTTCAGTATCTGTTTATTTATGTTTACATGTTATCTTATGTTACTGTTTTTAATTGCTTCTTTTCTGCACATTTACACCAACCCTATCAAATCTCTTTATCATCTCAATCAACCCTTAAACAACAATTTTCATTTCGACGCAACTCCGAATCCCCGTGGGAGTCGCACATTGTGTCACCCGGCGGTCAGAAAAGATCAAAAAACCCGAGACGAAACCCGTCGACTGGAGCTGCGAAATATTAATTTGAAGCGCGTAACAGCTTAATCGACAGGTGTCGGGTCTGACGTTACCCGGGCGGCCTGAAACTGGCAAGTCACTCGGGACGTCGATTTCAGCAGCGAAGCGTTCATGGGTGGCTTACAGGTTAATGCGAGCGCGTTGATTGCAGGTCCGTGCGAAAGTTCGATTCCCCGCAACTCGATCGGAATAACGTCGTTTGTTCGTCGCGCATCGGCAAATAGCCATTTTCGGACCGGCCGGTTTATAATCGTTTTAACGTCCAATCAGTGCGGTCGTGCGCACGCGACTCAAGTGCTGCGTTTTTTTTCCGTCACGGTATTTTCCGGAAACGATTAAAAACAAAAAAAACTACTACAATTTCGGCGATAAAGTCCGCGACCGGGCTCGTCCGATCTGGCATTTGTCTTCGTCCGAACCGACGCATGCAACACGCGCGCGTAAATGTTACGAGCCGAGTACATCTCCGCGATGAATTATCGCGCTGGAATTTCGTGTAATAAATTCGAGCATCTTTCCCCAGCCGCATTTCACCCTTATATTGTTGCGCGAACAAAGCGCTTCGCCACGGTCGACTTGTACTTGTCGGGCTTTTGTGCGTTTTACGCGAAGACAAAAATGCGCACTCGATTAATATCGCGCGGTTTGCCGAGCGCCATTTTTTGTGTGCCTATAGATTTTGATTTTCAAGTTATTTTTTGTTTGAAACAATGTTTGTGTCACTTTTTGTCCGCGATCAAGATTCCGTTTTTCGAATTTGCGTGGATATTGTTATTGCAAAATATCGAAAAAAAAAAATAAAATTATTGATTTTCACTAAATGAATAGTAAAGGTTGAAATAATTTCAATCTGTCTTGTTATGAACAGTTTATGTAATTGTATGATATCAGTAATGCATGTAAAATAAAATTTCAATAAAATTTTAATAAAAAATGCGTATTTTGTAAATATCATCAAAATATTAACATTAAAGCAAGTCAAGGTCAAGTCGGTTAATATTTTCAAAAATTTCGTAAATGTTTACCATAATCAATGATAATTTTTATTATTCAAATTATAAATTAACAAAATCTATGCTAAAAATTGTCAACTATTCTAAAAAATATAATGCTAAAAATTAAGAGAACTAGAAACTAAAATTAATGCAAAAAGAAATACTCCACTTTATTGAAGTCCTAAAACATTAAATAGTAATAAAAGATCATCGAACTTTTCGTATTTTCAAAAAAAAAGTCTATTATAACAAAAAACCCACTCATATCCTGATTATCCAGTAACACCATCGAACCTCCCCCCACCTAACATAACGCTAATACAAACAGCCCTCCCCCATCCCTAACGCGCCCAACTCCCGCGGTCGCGAACCGCGTGTTTCTCCCCTCGGGCGTAATCACGCGTCCGTCACACATCGCCCCGTCCGTAACAACCTTCCCCCCTCCCCGCTAGCGCCCTCTCAAAAGTTGTTTGCATACAAATGACTGCGCCATGTGTCAGCAAAGGAATCGCGCCGCAGAGACAATTGGCCGGAGTCTTCCCTCGGCGATGGGTATCTGCGCGCGGTATCTCCGCCGAAGCCGTCTATTTTTCACCGGCGAGACGGGATTTACGCGCGCACGGAAACGCAACATAATCACGCCGCGTTATTACCTATTTGGCTCGGGCCGGCGGGCCGCCGCTCGCAATCCACATAAGCCCCTGCGGCACACACGATAAGCCGGCCCGATAACGCGCGCGAATCCCTCGGCGTGCGACACGTACGTCCCCCGGACCGAGCCTTAAATTTCCGTGCATTTTCTTTAAAATCGGAGCGCACGGAGCCCGCCGACGCCTATTGTTCCGCGCCCAAAATTCCGGCCCCGCACGCAAATCCGAGGCGAGATCATTGGCTGCCGATAAGGCGCGCCTTTCGCCACCCGAAAACGAGCCGACGGGCGCTCCGGGGCCGCCGCTGATTTACAATTGCATCGATTTGCAATTCCTGCGATTTTTTTTCGCCCGCCCGTCTCCGTCCGCCCCGCGCCTCGGCCCCTATCACCGTCTCTCTCGCGCGCCCTAACCCGTTCCACTTTTCTGTTTACGAACGGTTGTTTTTTCTTTCTTCCCTTTTTTTCCCTACACTCCGCCTATCTTTATTCGATAGCGGATTACCGCGCTCGTTTATTAACACTATCGCGCGCGGAAAACCGAGATTCACCGCGCGTCGATAATTTCAGCGGCCCGTCGCGCGAACGAAAGGGCAAATGAAAATCGACAACCGGACCGGTGGTTCGAAACGTTGGATGAACCAGCGGAATGAGTCGAAAGAAGCGACGCGAGATACGAGAAGCAGAAAAGTGACACTTTGTGGTCGCAGCTTTGCGGATGATAAAAATTGAAAATGCAAATTCAACACGCAACTTTTGCTTTTGTCGATTGTTCGGAAATCGACTGAGAGCCATTGGTTCCGATTACGTTTATCGTTTGTCTTTGTCGGTACTTGTTTGTTGTTTCATACGATCGCGTTTGATTCGACATGATCGAATTACTTTCTCGATTGAATCGAGGCGATTGATTTGAATGATCGACGATGGATTACTTTACTCATTAAAGTATACCAATGGAATTACGAAGCGTTGAATCAAAACGATTTATTGAACATCGATTCGCGAGTATGCGTATTTCGAAAGTTCGGTCGCAATGTTTGCCGAATCGCGAGGAATAATGTAAACAAACGATCGACAACTTTCGTGGTGATTGCGTGGCTTTCGCAATTTTTGAACTGAAAAATAGTATAACGATATAATAATATCGTGCGATGCAGAAATAAAATTGAATATCAATCAAAACACAAAAAAATATTGTCAATTTTTCGAGTCACTGCTACATTTCGGCTGTGCGATGTTACATTTATATTAAAAACAAAAAGCATGTATAATGTATGTGTATATATTAATAAATAAAATGTTTTTCGATTTTTATTTATTTTCTCTAATGCGAACGAATTGGAGAGAATACGTTAAATAAAATATATAAAAATTAAAAAAAAAAAAAAAAAAAATAACAAAAATGAAAGCCTGTATAATACGTATAATAATAATAATCGGTTTTGAAATAAATCGACAATTTGATCGGCGTGTATTTAGTCGAACGAAATTCGTCGCGCGCGCAGATCGAGAAACCGTTGATTAGCAGTTTCTGGTTCGGCGTGATTTCGATTGGTAGTCAATTTTAAGTGCTCGCAAGTTGACGTGACGCGACAATTCCGCGATCGTGAAATAAATAGAAACCGTCGCAACTGAGAGGACCAAACGGACCGGGAAATTGTCAACGCCGAAGGACATTACAGTCGGTTGGAATTTGTTCAAGATGCTCGCCGGGTGGCAGATGATTATGCTAATATTGGTGGTGAGGAGTCGTAAGTGAAATTGCTGGCATTATTTGATTTGACGGAAACGGAAACGAGTCGAAAAGTACTCGCTAATGTTGAATTCGAAATTACGAAATACGTTTCAAAACAACTTATGATCTTCACATCGTCGAAATGCTTTGGACGTAGATCAGGTTCCATATTGCAAATTGACATTTCTGTGTTTTGATGAACTATAAAAGAAAAAATATGAAACTGTTAATTAACATAAACAGTTAATTGGCGAAGGAAATCGAAATGTAAAAAAATCTAAATACAAATATTCAAATATTTGAAAGATATGAAAATTCAAATTTTAGCAGCTCGATTGACTTCTAGTAATTTTTTCTGCTTGGAACAGTTCATCGGTCGGAGGTTATAAATATAAAACTGACCCATCGACCTGGAAGGTTTATGAATTCATGCACTGAGAAAACCGAATTGTACAATATGAATAGTAAGATATCGTGAATGCTTATTGGTTAAGATAAATGAATGTAGCAATCCGATTGGTTAAGAAGAATACTATATTAAATAGTCAAGGTTTTACAATATCATGATAGTTTCAGCTACAATTTGAGTTGTTTCTGGTACAATATGATTTTCTCAGTGTGAATACTTAAAAATATAATGATGGTGTTTAATAATATTATTGAGAATATACAAATCTATATATATATATATATATATATATATATATACTATAATAATTTTAAATGAAAGTTTAAATGAAAATATTTAATTTCTTGAAACGTAAAGTTTTTTTTTCTTTTTCTCGCCAGTGTTATTGTTTCATATTTGAAAGCTGTTATACCGATGAATTTGGTATTTTGATAACGATATATAGGCGTTTGATATGTTTTTATATAATTTAATTCTTGGGTTATATTGACAAAGCGTAGTATGTATTAATAAATTAATTACAAACATAATGTAAGTAACTATGAAAATATATTTATATATAAAATGTATGAATCATAGCATATATGAAAAAAATATTATTAGAAATATATTATGGATCATACTAACATTCGAAATATAAAAATATTAAATAATTTAGTGTCTAGTGTGTAAATAATTTAAGATTCAAAATTTTTCTTTTATTAAATTTGTTATTTTAACAAATTAAGTTTCTTCGTGATATAGTATATATTGTTCCTATTTCGTATTTTTAATTTTTTTTAATTTTTTTGAACAAAAAACTTAATTACATTGCACAAATATGTTCCTGTTTTTCATTCAAGAAATTTAAATCGAAAAGATAGATTTCAAAACTTAAGACATATTCTTGGATACGTTTCAAGACCGATTTTGTCTGCAAAGAATAATTTCAATCGTTTTTGTTTAAATGACAAATTTATAAATGACATGCTATTTAAAAATTTGTGTAGTAATGTTTATACGTAAGTATTTACATTCAATGTTACAATTAAGCGATACAAATAAAAAAATGTCTACATAATTTACTACAATATAATGTAATATAGTTGGACAAAGATTTCCAAAATAAAGTAATTGTCATGTAGTTTAAACTGTATAATTTACCTTGTTATTTTTATAAGCAGTAATAATATAGTATTATTTCATATATATATATATATTAGTAATACAATAATAAAATAAAAAATGTACATATCACCAAACACAAAATTTATCAATATAAGACATACATTTTAAAACAGGCCTTAGGCATCCTAAGTGAAACATTGATAAAAACATAAAATCAATAGTCAAGCTATAAACAACAAATGACCCTTAAAAACTCAAAATTTCTATGAATAACAATCTTGTAATAAAAAAAAAACACAATTATTATTTAATAAAATTATTTATTTAATAAATTAATTAATTATTTAATACAAAACAAAATATTACCAGAAGTTTATCATTATCGCTGCATTTTTTACTGGAATTCGCGTCTGAATACATGACTAAATCCGTTTGGTGGTTGAGAGTGTAATCAACTATACATTGGATTTCGTTGAAGTTTTTCAATTCTTTTTCATATCATATGTCACCCATTCCAAAATCAAGACGTACATCAAGTAATGAACAAGATGGTTAAAGACCATCCAGTCTTTCGTTTGCAATTAGCTCATTTAATTTCGGTTCCATTCATTATTCCTCCTCGTCATAACCTCCAACACACTGCACCATTGGAGTAGTTACGGGTACAGCCAGCAGATGGCTTCGCAAACAACTTCAGCCTGAATTCATGATCAAAGCCTTGAGAATTATTGCAAATCTCATTACGAGTGTAACAATAAAATGTAAGAAATGCATGAAACGAGCTTGAAATAGAACAAATCTCACCTAATCACGCGACAAAATTACTTACACTCTCAAACACCAGACGGCTACGAATCCCGCAACCGTTCTCATCCCGTGCATTCGTTCTTGCAGACGCGCTTTTCGAAGCCTTCCCGTACGAAGACCAGTACGGATTTTGGGAACACGACGTGTTCTTAACAGACGAATCGTCATCGCTGTACGAGGAGTACGAAGACCTGCTGATACCCGATGCGCCGCACCAGGTGGCGATCCTTCACTACTGGCAGCCGAGCAAGCCGATATTCCTGTGCGAGGGCAGCATCGTCGCGCCGCACTACGTCGTCACGTACTCGACCTGCGGACATGCGCAAGTACAGGCGGGCATGACGGTGCGCGCGGGGTCCGCGGACCCGTTCCACGGCGGCTCGATCCACGACGTCGTCGAGTTCCTTCCGTACAGCATGAAGTTCGGCTCGGGGACGCCGGCGGTGCTGTCGGTGCTGCAGCGCTTCGAGTACGACACTTCGCGACAGCCGATCCCCCTGGCGGATGCCGATTCGATACTCGTTGGCAATTACGTTATGATCACCAACTTCCGACGGTCCGACGACATGCCGGTGCTGCAGGAGCGCGCCCTGCAGATCATCGACAATGACTTCTGCGACAGGAACGTGCCGGTGCACGGCCTGCTGTTTATGGAGAAATCGTTTTGCGCGGTCATACACAGCTCGGATCGGCACGATTTCGCGAGCGGCACGCCCGCGGTTCGCAACGGCTCCCTGGTGGGCATCGGTCGAGGTGGCTACTACTCGCACGTCGGCATTTTCCTTGAGGTTAGTACGTTCAGTTCGTGGATCAAGAGAATGGTGTCGAGGTTCGGGAATTGACGGCGATGGCTCGGAATGGGGGTTGGACCGCGCGGTGGGGGTGAGCCCGTTATGCGGGTCGCACGACAAAAAGCGCGGCTTTTCTGCGAGCGCTGTTCTGTTTTATCGGCGGGGATAACGAGCGGTGGGTTGAGAACAGTCGTTACAATGTGTGGAAATTGTATCGGAGTGATGATATAAGTGGTAAGTAGGTATATATTTTGTTTAGGTATATATATATATGTAGTACTGGTATATATTATATATACATATGTTAAATATCGTAACTTGCTATATTGTATAATAAAATTGCGTTTGCCATTGGAATGAATGCGAGAATTGAAATTTTACTATATTATATAGTATTGTTGGTGTGCTTTGAGGATTGTTCTGTACGGTTGAGAAGTATTGTAGTATAAATTGCTGTACATTTTGGGAATGGTTGGAAGGTATTATATACCGGGTGATATTTTGTAAAAATCATTTTGAACTTTAAATTTATTTTGTTCACGATGCTATGCTGGTTAAGTAATTTTCTAAACAAAGTATTGGGTATCGTAATTTGTAGTATAATTTTGTCTAACGCGTGAAACAAATTCGTTCGAGATTTACTGGCATTTTGGTAAGTATTAGTTATTTAATGCAAAGCTCGTCAACAACAAAGCGGTTACAAATTTCCGAATTTTATTGTAAACATGGACGAGTTTTTGTTATTATTTACAAACATCCGTCAGTGTTTACCGCAAAAGTCGGTAATGTTTTCAAGCATACTTTTTCCGTTCTTTTGTATTTTTTTTTGTATTTACTAAATTTGCAGTAATTTCGAAGCTATTTTTTTACGCGCGTACGTGTATCTTTACGATTTATATTGTAATTCTGAGATTCATCAACATATACACAATCGCAATTTTATGATTCGCAAAAATTGAAGAAAATTAAATATATATTGACCAAGTATGAGAGAGAAAAATTACATGCTGTATCGAAACTGTATAAAAGTTTATCGTATTGCGATCCTTGATTATTACAACCTTATTGGGGAATGAATCAAGTATGAAAAAAGCCATTATATGTACATATATTTAAGGTATAGACGAATTTGCGTGCGAACAAAACTTGTCGATGTGTTAATATCTTTGTTAAATATGTATATACGCATTGTAAATACAATTCGAATTTGACAAACTTTGAATAAGCATTGAGAGTAAATCGTTAATCGATTTCATTAATTAATGTTGCAATTTTAATGTTCGGACATTCGATTTCATACGACTAAATTTCAGAAATTCTGTTATATTCATGGCTCAATGTTTTTGTTTTACCAAATGTAATGGTTATCCTAATAAAAAACCATGGCGTCAAACAGGGGAGTAATTTCAGCGCAATTTTGCTTTATATCACCATGACTTTCTTCCTTTGTTGAACAAAAATATCGCGAAAGATATGATACTATGGCTACTATGAATATACTGAGCGATAGGGATAGCTAATTGTATTTAAGTACTTAAAGAATTGCGAGTATTCTTATTTTATAAGAAATTAATATATTTGTATTTTAATTCTTTTAAAGCCCAGTGATACTTTATTTTTATGCGATTAACTCGAAAATTGTTTTGCAACAGACGATATGATAAGAAAGTATTAATCGGATAATAAGTTAGCTTATTGTAATGTTTTTTCATGTACTTTAAGTGCGTAATTAAATTAAATAGAAGTTAACAAAACATTCGATGAAAAATCACTGAGAAAAACCAATACTGTTAAAATTACTCAAGTAAATGGAATAATGTTCACAATAAAAAGGCTATTTATTATTTGAATCATTTATATATATTTATTAAAACGGTTACATTGCCATATTTTAGATTACAATATTTTTTTGTAATTTTTGTATTATTTTTCTCCGTGTATATATGATTATTTTATCCAAAGTTCCTTGTTGTATTGTATTATATATAATTTAAGTAAATTAGGATTAGAAATGCGGTTGAATGAGGTCTACATCGTAGATAGTGCAAAAAAAGAAGATGGACCTAGATCTACACACATTGGAAACAAAAAGGAAACATCTATAAATCACCTGATGATACGTGCTACTATTTTACTTCTTATGTATATCATTATTTACTACTCATAATACATTACTCAAATAACTTATTATGACATGTTATATATCGATAATATTATATACATAAGTTATATTGTACCTGTTTGTACTGCAAAACATAAATGTAACAAATGTAATATATATATATATATCATAATACAAGATTGCAACAACTAAATTAATGTGATATTATGGAATAAGTATCTTATTTAAGACATAATATTTTTCATGGACAATCAGGTATTTCAGGTGATATAAAAATCAATATTACTAGTAATTTAATTGAAGGTACTATAATTTTAGTGTCAAATCAAGTGTCCTATTTTATGACACTAAGCGATTTAATTAAAAATCAGTCGTCAATAATCTGTTCTGTTAACTCAATTTAATAAATGTTACGTATTATTAAATGATATATCATATTCATAAATAAATACTCCATCATTTGTATATAATAAAAGTATTTTCTTTTAAAACTTTGTTCGGTGTATTTACTTTCCCAATAATTTCATTATCTCATCATCGTGATTTCCAAACCAAAGTAGATTATAAGGCCAACACCAGGCCATCTAATAACTCAACTCCCAACATCAGTCCCAAACTCTTGCACCTGTCCGGACGGCTCATCTCGGCATCCTCGCGGAATTACAACAATATGGTTTTTCATCAGCAGCCGCGCACGATATCCGTTTTGTCGTTATAACAGGCTCCGCGCGGCTTTGGACCATTCGTTGCCCGCGAAGCCGGATAAATCTGAGATATTACGCAAGCGTGCAAACAGGATGACAAACGTTGGCGCGAGCTGCGGCCGTTCGCGGTGTGTGCCGCGGCAATATACAAGATCATATGTCATGTACGGGTTCCCTCGGCTTTGGACCGCGCGACCGACAGAGACGCAAAACCTCGCCGCAGATTGAATTCCAAGCGACGAGTCGCAATTCCGCGAGCGAAAAATTGACCGGAAAAAATCTCGTCAAACGTGTGTTTCCGCGAACAATTGCGGAGAATTGCCGAGAAGAGAACGTACTAAGTAACCCCTTTATGTATATTTTTCTATGTACATATAAATAATTAAAACATGGCGTTTCAATTCTAATAAATGACGATAGTCCGAACCTTGATCTTATCGGATTCTTGACCTTACTTTGATCTTTATAGGACGATTTGATCCTGCCCGCATCCGATTACCGCCAGCTAACACCCCCTCCCTCTAGATTTGATGATCCGTGCTTACGATTCGCTTTTCGTTTTTGCGAATGGCGGTCAATTTTTGTTCGCGCGTTCCCGTGTTCGGAATAAATTTGCACCCTCGACAAGCAATCAATAAGAGAAACGCCAAAGTAATTATGGTAATGAATCTTTTTATCCTGGACGACGGTGACAATGACGCGAGCGGAAAAAGGCCTCCGCGACGACCGACCGGTTTTGCCGATTTTTCACGAAAATCTGTATTACAAATTGTCGCGGGGCAACAAACCGCGCCGCGCGCACGAATCGTCCTTTTTGCGACAAAAGCTTTTCATTTTGCGAAAGCTTCACATGCCGGGTTTGCGCCCACCACATAACGGTCGGTATTAGAATGGCTGACAAAAGAAGACCGCCACAACGTGGACACAGAGATTGAAATTTATCACGACCAATACTACATTATTTTTCATCAACCCGTCTAGAAAGGCCGTTTCTCGTGATTGCGCGATTATCGGCGGTAAATTATGGTCACGAGAGGGTGACGGGACGGAGGAGATGGAAGAGACGAAATTTCGAAACGGCAAAAACGATGGTCATTGAATAAATATGTCAAGATGAATGGCGGTCAGGGCACTCGGACGATGCCGACGACCTCGGTGGTGACCTTGAAAACACCAGGACGATAGTCTGAATCGTGCCGAAAACATCGCGATAGGAGGCAATTCGGACGATCATCTGAATGGGGACTGAGTAGAAATTGTTGGCGAATAGTTTGCGAGCTTACGGTGTATTTATGTAACGCGCGGCAGTTCAAGTTTCGTCGATTAAAGGCGCTTATCAAGGCGCGACGGTCGCTGTGAATTCGTCGACTTTCTATTGCTTTGTTTTATCAGGGGACGAGATCATTACCGGGAGCTTTCCTTCCACGGCAGTCGGAGTCGTTCGTTTAACTATTTTTCGTCTCTTTTCGAGCGACAGTAATTTTACTTAATTAAATTCCGTTCTTTCTGTTGTCAGCGACGCCTGCGGTCCCCCCTCCCGCACCTGACCATTTATCCGTCCGCCCCACCCACTTCCTACATTTTCGCGCGGGCGCGCTCGCTGAGATTTTTCTTACGTCTTTATCAAACGCCGTTACACCGTTTCATTTCTTTTTACCCTTACGAAATAAGTCTGAATAAAAGGCATTTCGGCGAAACACATTCCGCCAAATAGTCCTCGGTCGACGGAACGCGACGGGAATCATCGTTTCCCGTGCGAGGCTTGGAAATAATGGAAGAGAAAGAAAGGAAAAAACAAGAAAGATGGAAAGAGAAAAGGAGAGTGAAAGAAAAGGAAAAAACTGTATAAGATTGAAAATAATCGATACGGGTATATAAACAAACGAAACCGAATTGAACAATACACGCACGGAAAATTTCCCGATCGCTGGTTGTGAATGCGGAAATTTGTCGCGTCTTCGGTTTAACAACCATTAAAACGTGGTCCTCATCTGCCAGTTCTTCAAATGGGTGCGTTTTTATTCGGAATGGTTGCAAGGCAGCGATGTTTCAAGTCCGAAGGTTGTGCGGTCAAAACAAACATAGACCGTTAACGTAAATAAACACGGTAAAAGTTTGTTTATTTAATTTCATTTACAAAGGTCGTTTACTTTGTTTGTTTACGTTTGTTTCCGAGACGCTCGAATCATCAAAGGCTTTTACTCGCCCGTTACAGACAACTTTTCTGTCGAGATTTTTTCATTTTAATTTTCTTTTTTTTTCTTAGGTAGCATCACGGTTTATCAGGCGCGATCGCCGAAATCTTGCAAGTGGACGGGGCGAAAAAAAAGGGCAACGGCGTCGTAAAGCGAGAAGATGCTGGTAACGAGGAAAGGATGTATCCATCGTGGCTTTTTCAACGACGAGCTTGTAGTCGCTCGTTAAGTGCCAGAAGAATAAAGGGGTCGCGGAATTAAAGGCACCCCGACTGCAACGGGACGCGAGGGGGATATCTTATTACCACTTCATCTGCAATTAACATTTATGGCTGCGCGACTCCGCCAACTCGTGGAAAAACTAATTAAATATTCCGGAGGATACCGCGTCGTCGTGTGCGGCAATAAGCAGCCGGGGAAGAAGCGAGAGAGTGCGTTCAGAAACCCGGCTGAAGGGACAGTGAGCGAGAGTGGGAAAAAAGAAAAAGAAAAGACGAAACGCGATATTCCCGTTGCGAAAGTGGAGCGACGTCTTGGGCCTTGGCGTTTTCGTCAGTTTCATCGCGTTCATCAAGTAAGGATCAAATTCGGTGATTTTAATTGATCAAAAGTCCAGCGAGCACAATTCAGACGATCGTAGGGAAGTAGCTGACGCTTTGCCATCGGGCTAAGTACATAGAATGAAGAATTGAAAATTTTGCGATGAAAAAGCAAATTACTGTTGCTATTTAACACGTCCGTGATGATATTAAATGTAAAATACTTAAAATGATTTACAAGTCGTCGACAGTTTCTTGACTCAATTATCCCTCGTGATTTGTAATCACGTGACAACTTGGTTGAACTCGTGAATACACTGCAAAAACTCATCTGATGGATGTGTTTTAGTTTGAGACTATTAAGTCTCTTGCGACTTAGATAAGATATGAGCTTAGTTAGTAAGTCTTAAATTCAGATACTTTCATGATACTTAATACGGCGAAAAAAATCGTCAATTCGTGAAATACATTTGGTCGGTGTATAAAACCGTGATGTGAGGTATGAGGGCGCCACGAGCGACAACCGATGGTCCATGTTATGAGCAACGACGTAATGATCCGCGCGCGAATTCGCCACCTTCGGGACCCTTTCCCGGTATCCGTCAAGCTTACGGCTAAATAAAAGGTTGGATAAATTGGTGAAGAGGGATATCCTCCACGGCCGAGACCTTTTTAGGTTGCGCTATGAGGAGAGACGGCGAAGTAAGTTCAATGAGTGTGATTCCAGTCTGCACAGACCCGGAGTCTGGCGTAAGAAGGCGCAATTAATTACGCGGTTATGAAATATCGAGTGAGAGAAACGGATAGATAAGTTTAGTGTCTAACTTATCCAGGATTGGGGTAACTAGTTTTAGGGTTGGCTTAAAATAGCTTTGCGCTGCGGCTCGCCTATTGTTATACACTTGCATTAGAAATGGCAGAACTTTCTGTCGCGTGAATCAGCGGAGATGTGGGGAGAATGTTATTATTGTTATGATTTGGTGTTGAAATTGACTATTGTGGATTGTTTGTTCGGTGGAATTATTTTCTTTAGTCATGTCGTTTGGTTTAAAAATATGTGATTTGTTTGGGATCGTTTTAAAAGACTAATTAAGTTTCACCGGTCAACTTTTTAGCGAAGACAAATGATATTTAGTAACTTCTATTGTTCATTGTGTGGAGTTATTTAAAATAATCAAAAAATTGTTAATATAAAGTTAAAAATAATTTATGAAGAACTTCCCATAAGTGTTAATCGATTTTTTTTAAATGTATGCATAATATATAATATTTTTTTAATAAAAATATTCTGCATTATACTTCAATTTTTAAATATTTGTAAGTTATGTAGTTAATTTTATTTAATAGCATCAGATTTCTTACGTTATTAATATATAGTAAAAATGAATTATTTTAAGTTAAAGCGTGCAATACTATCTGACAAGCACTTAAAATATGTGGGATTTAATACAATAAGAATGCAAGTAGCATCGTGGGTTTTATGATAAACATATAATATAGCAATTATTTCAGTGAATGTGAGAGTAAAAAGATCATAATGAGAAATTTCATACAAATGACGATAATAAACTTTTTAATAATGTCAAATAGAAAATAAAAATTCAAACATTTATGTCAATTATTTTAATGAAATTATTGTCTATGTACATTTTTTTATTAAAAAATAGTTATTAAAACTTAATTAGAAATTTTATCATCATTTTTGTAACAAATATCATATAATATTATGTTGGCAACATTTGTTTCATGTACAAATAAAAATGCTCGTCAGAATGTTATTCCTTGTATTAATAAACTTTATTACCACATTATAC
>JABFQC010000757.1:0-23667 GCA_022817085.1 Psilanteris sp. ZL-2020
AAAAAGTATTCAAATTTGAATTAATAATTTATCTAAAATTCAATCGAAAACATAATTTTCATAGTTTAATGTTTATTTAATCGTTTATAAGTTTTAAATGTACAATCTAGATATTATAAATTAGGATGTTGATTGATCTGTTGCTATTAAGACTTACAATCCTAGATTATAAGATCGACGGTCTAGATCGTTATTTTAACAGTCTATTTCTCTGAGTGTAAATACCATGATATTGTCTAATGTTTATTTACATTTTTGCTCACTTTTCCTCCTTCTATTATCTAGTTTGGTCAAATTTGTGATATTTTTTCAGCGTAGAGATTCGATAGTGAGACCTAAAGAATACTAAACAAACACTTAACCAACTACGCTATCGACACTACAATATTTTCGTTTATAAAATTCTTAATTATAAAAAACGTCTTGTAGAATTGAATTTCAATTATTTCGAATTTAAGTCGAAAATTTTGATAGGCATTGACGAAAAAGTGTCTTACTAGAGAAACAGAACGAAGTAAACGCTGCAAAAAGCAGCTGTTCTTGCAGAAGAACAGTCCTAAATCTGGATCTCAATTCCCGTTTTCTGGTGAATTAAGCATTAAGTCTAGTTGATTTAACTGGTCCGCAGTTGTAGCTATATATACATATGTATATATATATATATAACCTCCAAAATCCGCTGGGTGAAATTAATCCAACTAATTCGGTAATTGCGAGCATTAAAGGTTCGCCAATCGAAACTTATAAGCACGTTCGGGCGGACGACAGTCTCGAACGTTATCCCGTCGGTGTTAATAACACCCTTTTGGACCAAGATTTATGAATTGCTGTGTCAGACGAAAAAGGACAGCGCGTGCATAAACCCGTGAAATGAACGGATCCAAAATGCCGCGATCTTCCGACTTTGCTCGTAACCCCAATTAATGCACCCATCTTCCTTTAACACCAAAGAAAGAACATCGCGCAAAAAGCACACCCTGACGCCCGTGCTATCATCGACAGAAGCAGAGCCCGACAATCGCGAAGGGCAAACGAAATACGCCAGAAAGCGCGGGGCGATATCGGTAAGTCGCATCCCCTCTCCCAGCGGACCCACCGCGACCGCCCCCCTCCGCTCACCCGCCGAACCGCGCCGCGGCCCGACAGCCGGCCGAACGCGAATGAGTCGCGATCTCGCACCCGCGACACGTGTTCCGACCGCTCTCGGCGAGGCGAGGCGGCGCGCGCGCCGCCAACGTCGGGTAATCCGATCGACTGAATGGCCCCGGCTTGATAAGTAGTTAATAAGGAAATCCGAAATGCAGAGAAACGGGGAGGAAGGCCGAATCCGGTATTGTAATGTCCGAGGAGTCGGGTGCAGACACTTTTGTTGTTCCGAGGCGACGTCGAAGCCGAGCGAGAGGGGGCTCTCGTCGTTCGCGTCCGTCTCTCTCCCGCGCGCCGAAAGAATGCAGCGGCATTCTCGTGCGAATTTCACACCTTTCGGTCCGAGGGAAGAGTCTCCCTTTCTGGGATAAATCGCAATCGCGATACGTATGTTCGCTTGTTATTGCCGGGGTTCGCTCCGCTTGTGGTAACGCACGCGCGCGAGCGCACCACGAGAACCTGTAGGTATCCATGGGGACTGCAGAGTTGGGAACTGGGAACAGGGATCGGGTGGCATGGCTAGACGGGCCACAGACGGAAAGCGTCCTTCGCTGCCGTGCGTGTGCGCGTGCACACACTCGCAGAGCCGCGCATGCATCGGGGCGCGCGCGCGCGCGCGAGGAATACGTCGGGCATCCGAGCGGCGCTTTTAGAATATTCAGATTTCATAATTGCAGTCAATGGTGCGGTCTAAGTAAGTCGGATATTGGACGCTCGGTCGGCTTCTCGAAAGGCCTCTCGCGACGGAGTTTAGCGTACGGCGGCGGACTTTTTTTGCGCGCGGCGCGATCGATGCAAATCGGCTCTCCGCGGGACTGCGCCGGCCGCGCGCTTTTTACGGTCTCGTAGCGCAATAATCGGCGCGAATGTTCGGCAACGCCGGCCACGGTTTGACGAAGCGCCGCGCGCTTTCGGGCCGATTGGCGGTCGGAGCGGCTCCTCCGAAACAATGGGTGTAAAATGACGCGAGTTTTCGAGTTCTTTGGCTCGCGTCGGGCGCTCGGAAACGCTCGCAGGCGATTTGACGCCAATCGATTCGGAAATGCGTTTCGGCGAATTCGCTGGAATGCACGCGTGTACGAGACTGATTACGCTCCAGATACGTGTAAACGACGAACGTTTAAACTTTCTGATCGTTAATGACTAATTAAGGGATTGATCGTACGTTATTATAACGGCAGAATCGAAGTTGCGTGGATGTCAATCAGTGTAGACAAGGATAGAATACAAAGTAAACGCGAAAAATGATAATGTAAACATAAACATTCCGACGACGAAGCGACGTTATTTCAGGAATTAAAGATTTTAATTGTTCAAACATTACTTATGATTCGTTAATAATTAAATTTAATAATCGATGAAATTAGTCGTACTGGTATTGCAATGCATGATAATAACGTTTGTAACTTAATTGTAATATAAATTAATGTGGTTAAAAAAAGCGGCCGATTTTGAAGCGCATTAAATGTTAAGTAATCAAAATTCGATGAATTCGAAAACAAAAATTATGTAATATGTTTTATTGAAAATTTTTTGGTGAAAAATGCTATGTATTTTACTTGCGGTGTTTGATAGCTAATACTTAAACATACGAAGCATTAAAGTACGAAATATGATTACAAGCGATAATACGAAACTTTGCAATTTATTAAAATACAGTTCTATACGCGTTACAGAATTTCGGAATAGCCCAATAACACACACGGTGAGAACGTTAATCTAGAAGAAAGAATATGCTCATCTGGTATTAGCTTTAATCTGTCGATAAATTACAATACGTATTGTAATTTCCGTTACTTCGTTAACTTAAATTGATCAATCATTATCGTAATTTTTAGTTTCGCGTTCGTTTACATTTTGTCAATAATTTATGAATTTAATTTGTCGAACAAAATTGCATTCAGGAGACCATTATCAAATTTAATCAAATTTATCAACAGTAAATAATTCCAACAAATGAAAGCAGTTCGGACGGAAATGCAGCTGCATTAAAAAGGCGAATGCAAATTTAAATTCCAATTGTCATGATTCTCAATATATAATATAATCATTTTACATAAATTATTTTGGGTCTAAATATTATTTGGAGAACTCGATATGTAATATATATTTAATTCGGTAATGTAGTATTATACGCACACATTGCATTATACTATAATCCTTTATTTATTGGATAGCAAAAATCTAATCACTAATGCATGTTTATCAGATTTAAACAACCTGATTTATGTACCCGAAATTGCCATTTACATAATTAATATATATACACGAACAAAATTATAAATTATACTCATATTATATATGTGTAATATATCATTACTGTACTATATAGTAATAAATATATATTATTTATATAATATCGTATAAAAAATGAGAAATGATATATTTAAAATAAAAAAAATAAAGAATAAATTAAAAATAAAATCAGTCATGTATAATACAAATTTCATATTAAGAGCTATAAGCAGTTAGTGAATCATAAAATAAATAGTCATAAATGTATCGAATATATAAATTTTATACCGAAAATGTATATATATTTGAAACAATTTCATTTTTCAGGCGTGTTAAGTTTAAACGTAATATCAAGAACATTCATTCATTTTATGTATCATAAGAAAACAAGAATGAAATGCCGAATGTAATATATATATAAAAAAGTCAGTTGAACTGTTGTTTCTCACAAGCGATTGTAAACTCAGTGTAATAATAACTAATAATACATAATAAACGATAAATTATTAACGTCTGTGTAATTCATTTAATTAATCAGATTTAACGACCTTTGTGCAGTCAAAATTTGATTGTCATTCATTTATTTATTTGTACAAGACGTCGTTTCAGTTGAACATTACTATACTATCAGAAGGACTGTGTGTAATGACCTTAACGCAATAAAGGCTACGTGATTGTTCAGATTGAGTTAAGCAAATATAATACGCAAGTTTTACATCATAATGATATTTATGTAGGTCTTAGATTTTGTGTATAGAAAATACAAAAAACAATCTTACTACATAAAATGTATTTACCAATTAAAAATAATATCATATTTTTATAAAAATAAAAAGTTAATGTATAAATCTATTTTCTAATATTCGTCTCTTCTAATACTCATCAATGATTTGATTAATCTTAAATACAACATGTCTTCATAACACACATTAAAATATTATTATTAACATTAAATGAATATATATATATATATACTATATAAAAGTAGTCTTTTGAACCTTATCATAAAACATACAATTTTTTTTTCTTCTGTGTATAATTTGTTTAATAATCGATTTATTATTTTTTATTCGCATAACAAAAATAAATATTGTATAGAATATTATACAAAAACGTATCAATCAATAAATAAGTGTTAATAACAAAATACTTTACTTAGTAATAACAATTTGTCTTAAACAATTTTATGAAACATTAACGTGCGCAAAATGTCAATTCAACAACAACAAAAGTGAAGCAATGCAAAACAAAACAAAGACAATAATGACTGGTTCGTCATAATATTATTGATTTTGTGCGTTTGCAGTGTATTCTTTTATATTTTGCACCGTTCAAACTCGAACCAACATTTGAATCCTGTTTTGTTATCGATAATATTTATTTTGTTTCCTTACAAGTGTTTACAATAATTCTGACAATACGATATATTATTCGCAATTAATTCATCATTTTTATTTACAATTCCTCGGACTTGTTCGAACGCTGATTAAACAAACCGTTGAAATATAATTCGCAGCAATTGTTAACAAAGTTAAAGTGCCCACATAGGTAAAGTCTGCAAACAATACGCCAACATCGCGCAAACTTGGACGGTTTTATTCCATAAACATCGCGTTAAGATGCGTTCCCCAGTTAAACTAGTTTTACTTCGATCTTTTGAATCATACTATTAATGTGATATTTGCGAAAAGTTTTGTAGCTTTTAACCTTTGTATGGTCGACGCAGCCACTGCGGTGGATGCGGGTTAACAAGCAATAAAAAGGTATATCGACACTTCGAAGCGCTTATTATTACACCGTCATTATGTTTTTACGCTGAAAATATTTCTAATGACACTCGTAACGCGCGCATTACTTTAACGAAATTGCAGAAAATTGAATGAATGCGGCGTAAAACAACGGCGTCATTCGTCTTTTCAGTCGACGCGCCGCGCCACCTGTCGCCCTGACCCGTCAACTGCCATCCCCACTCCCGAATTCACGACACCTCGTAATTATGTTTACTTTATTCATACCCGAATATATTAATTACCGTAAATACGACACGTGAAGGTCGTACCCTATTCGGCGCTGTTTGCCGTGCGCTTAACCTCAAAAATACAGCAACGTGGCGCGCTGTTTGGCCGAACGAGGCCGAACAAACACGATCAATTTTAATCGCAGTCCATTTCAACGCCTTAATTAATCGCGCAAATTTGCACGAGGATCGGTCGGTCGCTTCTCGCGGATGCTTTCGAGCGGGCGCGAGTCGCGTTTGTTTGCGCAAACACCGGCGCGAACCGCCCCGGGGTCCCAGTCACGTGAAAACGAACGCGACAAAAATTGCAAGACGCAGTTTCGCCGACAACAAAGTTCGGAAACAAATAACAATCTCGAAGGCGCGGCTGCACTTGACAACAAAGAGGTTAAGTCGCGGCGACGCCGAATTTAAGACCGCGGTTTCATTACGCGTGCGGCACGTAACTCGGCGTAGATTCGACTAGCGGCTGGAACGCGGTAACAGCGGGAGAGGGAGGGGGGGAGGTCTGAAAGAAACATTTGGGGTATCCGTCTCGGAATAGATCGCTTGATTATCGCGATTCCGCCGAAAGGTCAGTATTAATGGATAACGCGACTATTAATAACTCTCGGCATGCAATATCAATACATTGTTGGATGCGAGCGCGGAGTGGGACTGCGGCGTTTCCGTTTCGTCGGAAGGTGAATTTACTCCGTGTCAGTGAACTTTGTGCCGTTTGACCCCGACGTTCGGTTTTTCTATGCGAGAAGCCCCGACCTCGTCCGGAGCGAGCGCACGAGGGGGTGGGGCGCAGGGTCGACGGGGCTTCTCACTTTCTCGCCATTTCTCTCGCACTTCTTCCCATTTTCCAGTTACCGTAAGTTACTCGTCTCAATGCTACTTTTAACGCGCGTCTTATTTACGTTGTGGCGCCTTTGTTTTGCCCGTCCATGCGCGGTTCCGCGCTACTTGCCGAACCCTTGCACGGACCGAGCAGCGTCGGAAGATACGCGCGGCGGTTTTCGCATTCCAGATGGTCATTAGCACTGTATTTGTATTAGCGGATCCAGTGGAAATAGACCGCCGGTGGGAGCTTCGGTCGCAATGATTTATTGGCTCCGGGAGTTCGGGCGAAGCGAATCTCGGCGCTGGCGAGAAAAGTTGGCGAAAATTATTTCTGAAAACGTGGCGCGAGCGCGACGGCGTCGTTTTCACTTTGGATGTTTTTGATTGTTTTTACGGAATCACAGAGGACGCAAACGGTGTAAATAAACAAACCGACAATGGCTTATTAACTGCGACGCTGTTATTGTTGCGTCTCTGTGCGTCTGTCCCTTTTCAGTTCGGACCGACTTCTGTATTCGAAACGGTGTTTTTACGAGTTGAAGTGAATCGAACTGAGCGCGATTAAAACTGGTTATAGTAAAAGTGTAAATGCCAGCGACCGAGGGGTTGAAGCGAATTTTTCGTTGACGTAACAAAAGATTGATGGATATTTACGAGATATTTACATGGGGTTTGAACTGTTTTTCGTTTTATTTTCTTTTTTTTATATAGCTGATATTATTGTTTATCATTCTAATTCTGGATACTTATATATACTTTTAATTATCGACCCTAAACCAATTTTAACTGTGTGATATTCTTAACTGTAGTCAAACGCGCGGGAGTAAAATTCTTACGCAGACAAGGACAATCGATCCCGACTATTTGAGAGCGACAAAGACGCTAATCAAGTGGAAGTCGGGTTTATGAAATAGTGAACATGCATTGTTGAAGTTCGAAAAACAATTTATCGGTGAATTTTACTCTTCAGCCAGCACTTTCTAGCAAATATCGTATTTAAACCGAGTCTTCTAATTATCATAACCAGATTTCCTTTGATAGTAGCAGAACCAGGAGTATAAATTCGGTTTGAATACTGATTTCACAATTTGATTCTGCGTATTATTGCGTACACAAGTCATGTATTATGATTACCGGGACGAAAATGGAGTCAAAATGATTTGACGAAAAATGCAATCGCGGTCAGAACTCACAACTTTAATTAAAATTACTGCACTAGTTATTAAATATGGACGTATTTAACGTTCAGCGTATATTTAACGCCTTTGTTTTATTACTACGTTTAAGTAGAATCCAATTGTGTGGTTGGATCAGGATTTCATTTCTCATCATAATAAATGTTTCATCCTCACTTTGACGTGGAAATATTCAACCAGATATATAATGCTTTCTAATGATTCGTGCAATTGCGGGTATTTAACTGTTCAAACAATTTCTCTCCATTTTTATGTACTATGAAAATCTTTCCAGCATTAAAATATGTTTGTAAACAAAGAATTATTATTGAGTTACAGTAAACAAACAACGTCTAATATAATTTAGAAATTAACAAGAATGTCAATTTACAAAAATAATGAATCTTCGTGAAAATCAACAAAATTATTTTATTTGATTTAACAAGTAATGCAAAAGTTTAAATATTAAATAAACAAATTTGCAAACTTATCAAAAGTTATTTAATTGTTATATTCATAAAATATCTCTGTCTATGTTTTATTTCTATTATTTGCGATTTTGCTTGTTATATAAGATAGTAACAGAAAATGGTTATAATTTAATCAAGTTTCGCATATGCTATTCGAATGGAAAAGGGCAGGTTATATGCAAAATTGTAAAATGATTGTCCGGGTCAAATCCGAGATACTGCGAATTCATCATAAGAGCTTTTATTTGAAATCATCTCTTACGGGGAGTTATATATAAATGAAATACAGTATTTTCGCCAATAAAACTTAACGCGATATTTGGATTTTTGAAACAACAATATGAAGATTTAATATACCATATTTGTCTTTTATTACTGTATAGTTTCATTTGACTAAATCAAATTTTACGGAATTAAAATGCATTAAAAACGTAAACCTACTTTGTAATATAACTGTAATCAGTTTGAACGGAATTTATATAAAGTTTTGTACGTGACTGTATTGGTAGGTATCGCCGTAATTGTAAAGTACATATAATAAACGATTTTGCAAGTGTTTAAAATTCTAGCCATACCTTTTCATTATGTTATTGCATAACTAAACGGTTTTTGGAATTTTATATCTGAAGATATATAATAAATATAATATATAATAAATAAGCAGCACAAGTACACTCCAAGCTAAAAACTTGTACGTTAAATCAAAAGGCTCTTTGACCAGCGCCCTGCAATTTTGAACCCAAAATTTTCGCTTCGTTAAAAAAACTGTTGAAAATATATTCGGTTAAGTACCGTTCGTTGGGGTCTGTATCCGGATTGGTGTCCGTTTCTCTTATACGCGACCATAAATTTGATTTTGAATTCAGAGGAAACCGTATGTCTGATGAAGTCATTTTATAAGATTCTGCGACCGACTAACAAGAGTCACGAAGGAAATCCTGCGTTTCGATGTTCTATGCGTCGCTACTCAGTCACGTTCATTTGCACCATCCCAGGCGGTAAATACAATTGGCCCGAAAACCGTATCACAATACCGTCAAATCACACCGCTTCT
Organism: Psilanteris sp. ZL-2020; assembly: GCA_022817085.1. Lineage (NCBI taxonomy): Eukaryota > Metazoa > Arthropoda > Insecta > Hymenoptera > Scelionidae > Psilanteris > Psilanteris sp. ZL-2020. The sequence continues at coordinate 8,926 of JABFQC010000757.1, forward strand.
CTTCTTAATTTTGCGCGCGCGCGACCAGTCGCCGACAATGCTTAATAATTCCGGCCTCGAAGCGCGGCGTTCCGCTCGCCCCGAGCGGAACCAAACTCAGCTAATAATTTCGATTTCATCGACTGAATCTTTGATCGCGCGATCAGCCATCCGATTGCGTACTTCCCACGGCGCACCAAATATTTGAACATAAAGACATTTTGCCGTCGCGCCCTCTGTAGACGAACGCGAAACACCCCAACACGGCGTGGAATTGAATAGGGGGGAGAGAGATATAGATAGAAAGAGAACAATGCGCAATGCAAACTGCATAGCAAAGTGCCAATTGTCTCGAGATCTTCCTTTCTTTCGACTCGTTTTCCGATGCAAAGTATCCGTTTTATTATTTGACAAATCGTCGTATTAGCGTCTCGAGTTGTCTTTGCATTCGTATTAGCGGCGCAGCCGCGTGCCGCGCTCTTGCGATTCATCGCGAACCAAAGGAACGTTTATTCGGCTTAATGCGGGCTTGATTGAATTTGCATCACAATATGTTCCGTAATTTTTTGTTCTTCGGTGCGCCGCGATTTGTCCGCTTCTTAATGTTATTAAAATATTTCCAGACACACATTCAGCCAACTTCCGTCCTTCGAGCGGCCGTCCCACTCCGCGGCACCTCCGCCCGCGACCACACCGTGTCGGCCGAGCCGCGTCAACTGCCGGCAAACTTCTGCGGCTGCAAACAACGACGCGCTTAATTGTTGTTGCCCGCGCGGACGTTATCTTACTCGGAATCGCCACAATGAATAGTAAATTATGGGACAGGCACTAAAACGGCTAGTAAAATTAGCGCGCTCGTTTCGCGCGAAAATTTAAAGCTATTAGTTTTTGCGGTTACGCTTTTAGTAGGCAGTTATATCAGACTCAAACTATGACTTATGGAATGCGACTGCGCCTATAATTAGCCGTACGTTTTTTCCTCGCGCGGCAACGTTTTGTCCCGCGAATATATATATATTTATAGAAACATTACGCGCGGGAAGAAAAAACTCAGCTATCGAACACGGCTTGTTTCTTTCTCGCACGACATTATATATATATATATTTTATCGTCACAATATCGTCGCTGGTTAAGGCAACGGGGGTATACGTAAAACAACGACGCCAGGCGCTCGTCATTGTTGCGCGGCCTTTGTTTACAAACAAGCCGCTCACTTATTTCCGCGGAACCGCGCCACTCTGTCCTGCGATGTTTATGTGCGCGTATGTCCTCGAACACCTTCGTATTTTAATTTTTCGTTCGTTTATCGAAATTAACCCGACCCCTTCCCCTGGAAAATTAACAGGACGTAACCGTAAACCCGAGACAGACACGAAAATCCTATCGAAATGACGCCGCGGTCGTTTTTTCGTTATTCCCAATCACGATTTGTCGAATTGCGCTTCGGCGCACTCGTCAGGCAAATTTGAAACGGTCCACCTTGTATTTGACCGTTTTGGATGTAAAATAGTGCGCGGTCGGCGGGAGTACAGCAAGGCATTCCCCGACACAGTATGGCAAACAAAGCAGCGCAAAAAAAAACTCATTCATTGATTATATATAAAATTGTGTTTGTTTTCTGTTGCAGGTGGGTCGCGCGCATGGAGCGATTTGGTGCGCGTTAAACCGTTCAAGCGGTCGTTGATTATTGCGCTTTTTGCGTGAAATCATGCATATCACGTGAAGCTCGGCACGCGGAGACGCGCGGAACAATGGATCACCCTGTATACACCTATATCCGTTCGGCGTCTCTCTCTTTCCGCTGCTCGACTGCGAGCCACGAGTTGCGCGGCTCTCGGTTAACGGAGTTGCACCCGAAGTTGCGACCCTTGACACGTCCAGTGCCCGAATGCAATTTTATTGTGCGCCGGCCGCGCGCCGCCAATACACTCGGCGGTTCTGCGAAGACGCTCCTTCTTCCTTCTCCTCGCTCCACTCGCTTCTTTCGTATACGGCCACGAAAGTTGCGGCTCGAATTCACGCCACCTAACAACACGAACGCTAACGTCTTGTGTTGCGATAACCCCAATTGGCATTACTTGTACTAAATTAAACGAAACGAGCGTCCGTGGCAAAGAGGATGTCTGGCTGAGAACTTCGGACTGGCCTAACCTCAAAACGGGACGCCCGGTGCATTTGCATAGCGGATTTAATTACGACGCGACGCTCGGCGTATGGAAGATGCGTTGCCTCGCGTCGACGCGAGAATGCCGCTTTAATGATGCAAAATTGTCGCGCGGTCAAAAAATGCGCCAACGGGCAGCGCTCGCGTCCGCGCCAATTTCTTTCAGAATACGAAACACGCGGCGTGAAATATTGTATTAATATAACGGTCTCTCGTGAATTTGCTTTAAATACCCGAGTTATAACGTTTATCTTGCGGTATTTGTACGGATTAAATTCGTGAATCTTGCAGTCGCGGCCGGATTACGGTCTTTGTTAATAATGCGGGACTGGCGTGTTCTTGCGTTTAATTGTTAATGTATCGATTTTCTCATTTTGACGAAGTTTAATGAACGCACGTTATTGCAACAAAATGAAGCTAAATTCATAGCCGTTGCGGCAGGTGGTGGAAAGCTAATTAATGCTTTGCCGAACGGTTTACGTGTATTTGTTATTTTGTGATGTCAGAAAATGTTGTGTTTTCACAACATGCCTAAAAGGTTGTTGATATTCCAAGAAACGGAGATAGCTGAAAATATTATAACAATTAACGCGGACGAGGATATGTATATCAACAAAGAGTTTTTTGTTGACGTTCTTTTCATCCGAAATATATACTTTAAATATAAGATTCCATAAAAGTTGCGTTACGATTTTGTATTATTTATACGAATACAATGCAATTGGTTCGAGTTTTATCTTCCGAAATAAAATTTGACAATAACACGTGCATCGTTTATATTATTTTATTGATTTGTATTGTGCTATTGATTTTCAACCAATTTCGGACATTTATGTTTTTGTTTATTTCAAAAACTGTTTCATACTAGAGTTATATTTTGAAGTGTTTTATGTCGTTTTCTAACCAATCGCGTAAATAGTACAACTTTACCTTTGTTTTGTTACGTTTATATTAATAACCGTTATTAAAAATTCTTTGTTAATATTGGAAGAGTATAAAACTGTTGAATACGAAAAATAACCTAAACAGCGGAATAATATCGGATTAATGGATAAAAGCAATTTTATTTATATTATTGAAAAGTTTGATACTGGTTTGACACGTTATATAAAACTATTAACTCGCACAAAAGCGGTAATTTTTTATAGAGATTTTTCTTTATTTTGTTTCATTTACTAAAACGTACATAATGCGCAAGTTAATTTCCTCTTTGTTTACCCAATTGATTTTAATATATAATAGTCTTTTTGTGTTCAATTCAACTATAAAATTGTATGAATAAAATTCGATTAAAATAAGCCACTGCAACAAATTGAATAATTGAAAAATGCATATTTATCGGATTACAATAATTCGCACAGAAATTTTGGTTCGTATTTCGAATTATCTATTAATTTTTTCTTTTTTCACAAAAAATCGAAGTGGGGAATGATTCACAAAATACGCGAAATTATCGTAAAACGTTTAAATTATAACGGTACGGCTTAAACCACATTGTATAGAAACGTCATTTTAACAGAAAGAATCGACGATATTTTTCGCGCCGCAAATTGATTCTGCAATCGCACCCCAATTGTCAAATATTCCCACGCAAAACTCAACCGCCGAAATCTGCCGGCCAAATTCGAAACCTGCAAAATTCGACGCGGCGTTTTCTGCGAAGCGTAATGCATCCACACACGCGCGTACGTACACATCAACACACACGTATACATACATACACTGTCCGGGATGCATTTCGTCCTTCCCTCCCTCTGCCCCGTTCCGCTCGCTCTCTGTCGGTCCGGCGGATCTTTCTTCCTTCTCTGCCCCGATATCTTTTCCCTTTTGCCGTCTTTCTATCTCTCGTTCCATCCCTGTCTCCCCCGCCCCTCTCCGCGCGGTCATCACTCGCAGTCACGCAGTCTCCCTCGACCGCCGACTCCAGACGACGGTGGCAGCAGCGTCGTTGCCAAAGCTGTCTCGATGGAACGAAAAGCCGGATAGTTTTATACCCTTTTAATCATTTGCATTTTTATTAACATTTTCGAAACCAAAAATCGGTTTGCAAATAAATCGAGCAATTGTATATAAATATTTCGACCGGAGCTCGATTGTAGAAATTTAATGCTTCGTTAATTCAACCAAATATTATTTACATTCGTTTTTTTATCAAAAAAAACAATAAATCCTTAACATTGATTATAATAATATAATATTTTTCTACTTTTCATAATGAAATGTTCATGATTTTATTGCAAGTTTTCAATTTAAATCGTAAGATACATTATTATGTAATTTCAATATCACGTGTTAAATTAAATCAATTTAAATGTAATACTTAAAAGGACTCAATTACCGTGAATCTGTTATGTGCATTTGTATTGCACGGCCGATACGATGTTGCTAAATTTGCGATAAAAAAAAATAAACCTTTTTGTTTATTTATGTCAATTCTGTTTATACTACGGGCTTTATATTCGGGAAACAAAATAAAAACTGCAAACAATTCTAATATAAAATTACGCAGAAGCCGAGCACAAGACTCCTCGAGTCGAAATTTTAAATTGTGATTGGTAGTAGTTTGCAATATCTAAATGCACGCGTTTCAGCATCAATGCGAATCTAATTCAATTCTCGAGAACTTCTGCGCCATAGTATTTTCCCGATGCAAAAAAATACGACGAGCTTTTTGAGATTTCATTTCAATTCCGACTTTAGTTTGGCAGCCCAAATTATTGATTGCGCGCTGTTTACGTTATGTTATTATTTACATCGACAAGCGACTAGATGTTTTTGGAGTAACGTTGACAAATTCTAGGAAACTGATTATACGTGTAAATAATATACATAATTAAAACAAATAATAACGTTGGGTTGTTATTTTCCGAAAGAATTATTTTAAAATGAAATACAATATAAGGGCAAAACAGTTTAATTTTTTTGTTTACTACAACAATCCAGTTGTTAATATATTTTAACTTTGTATCGCTTCCCTTTTCCATAACAAAGCTACGGTTTCTGCATTTTCAAACGCCGAACAGAATTTTCCGTTACACGCCGAAGCTACAACAATGCATCCATTTGACAAATTACCGTCGCTATTCTTCCAATCAATTAAACCATTAGCCAGCGATAAGACGGTTGCGCGCGTCGCTCGGCGGGAAATTTGAATCCACCCGCATAATTCGGTTGGACTCGCCACTGCAACCGTGACGCGTTCAAAGATGGCGCTGCAGTCGACGACTCTCGTACAAACAGCGTTCTATAAAACTGTCATCCAGAAAAGTTTGTTTTTCTTGTTTTTTTGCAATCGTCGGGAGGGTCGCATATGATTTTGCTGGAGTACATACGCCCCTGGGGATTTCGTTCTTTGTTCGTCTTCTCTCTGTCTTCGGCACTCCTTCCCTCTCCTTCTTACACTCGGAATTGATCGCGCGTAGGACTCTGCGCGGACTCCTGCGAATCTGTTTTGTATTTTTTATCCCGTTTTTTTTCGCTTTGTTTCTTCTCTTTTTCGGCAACGCCGGCAGAAATTGCATTTGTTGAAACTACTGACAAAACAGTTCGTCCGTGGTTTTAACTATAAAAATCGATAACATTTTTTTTTTTTGCGATTAATTCAATTACGGCAGACCGGACGTTTTGTATCTCATTGCAATAGCGCTTAAAAAGGGATGGCCACATTTTGAATGATAAAACGATTTGAACGTAAATTTCTTAAAACACGCTTCGTGCGAATAAATTCGCGCTTGTTTATGCTACCGCGTCGACTCGTTCGGTCCTTTGAGCACCGCGCGATTTTGCAATTTACAAATTTGGTGCTACGCCATCTAGTTTTTCAGGTATAAAATGATTCAACGCGAGTTATTTCGCGATCAAATTCAAATAACGAAGCGTTTACCGCGATAACATTTTATCTGCAAATAACCGGCAACTCGTGATCGGATAAATTCGATTTAACCGTAACTCCGTGACAGCAGGCTGTTCGGCGATTTTTCCGATGTAAAGTTCTGCATAAAAAAACAACTAGACAAGTAATAAGCAGCGCGCGTAGATAAATAAACCCTTTGAGGAGTCAAGACCGTGGATAAATTTTTCTTGTCTTGATACATTACAATCCGGTAATCAGTAAACGGCGCTTTTGAGCAACAGACAATCGTTTGAAAAGTGCACCGAGCGCGCGCGGTTTTTTTTTTTTTTTTTCTCTCTTTCAGTTCTTATTTATAAACCACTTGATTATATATGTAACTTGCTTCCACGCGGAACGTTTTGTATAGAATATTTATTATGACAATAATGGTGATAATAATGGGTAACTTAATTTTTTGTTGAACATAGTTGGCGTGCAATTTTGCGCTGTACAGTCGAGCGTAAAAATTAAAACAATTGAAGAATAGAAGAACGTGACTCGTTCGCTTCGCGTTTGAATATTTGTCGCGGCATTATTCCCCTTAATAGGACGCGAACGGTTTGCGGGAATTTGCTATCATATTTGTAAAAGCAAAAATGTTTGGATAGTAAACGGAAAATTGAAATAGCATAAATAATACGCAAACTGGGAGCAAGGGGCAAGGATCTCTGACCGAGTGCACACGATCATTTTCACCCTAGGGAGCTAAGCGATTTGCGAGTAATTAAAACGAAACGTTTCATTTGTTTTATCATTGTGAATTTGTTGTTAATTAATGTTAAAGATTTTATGAATCTCGATAGAGACATTTTTATAGTAATTATAATGCTAATAATAATAATAATAATAATACACCAGTATTCGTACCTTTGAAAACGCTTTTAGAAATTGAAATTTATTTCATATAGTTTGATATCAAAATAATTTAAAATGTTCAATATTAATTTTGTAAAAACAATATTGATATAGTTTATGTACTTAAATATGCCAGATTCAATACAGACTGATTTCTTTTTAAATGCATAATGTATATGCATTTTGTATTTCATATGTATATATGTATACAATATATAATATATAATGAATAACATATACCATTTGTAACGCGTCATGCAAATTTTGTCTACAGATTTGACTGCACATAAATATATTAAAATAAATTTTTAAATTAATTTCATGTATATTATGAAATATTTTTAATTTCTTGACTGCATTTTAATAGTGTTTTTAAATTAGTAACGAAGGTAGTCAACAAAGTCTTTACTTAAATTTTTCAATTACGTTGGAATTGGACCGTTAAAATCAAGGGACAAATTTCATATTTGTTTGGCAACTGCAATTAAAAGCATTTCTTAAAGTCAAACTAAATACTCGGTTCCATTTCTGTTGATCAAACAGGGAAGCGCGGACGTGAACAACGTGAACAGTAATTTGTAAATACTCCAAAATATAAATACTCTAAATAACACAGTTTCCTATTCGTAAATGTTTTTATGATTTATTATCTGAAAATAGTCCAATAATTATTACATACAAAATGTAAGTACATATATATTTTTATAAACGTATTGCACAATTGCGTAGTATAATTTGTAAGAAATAAAGTCCTTTTGCATAAATAATTTTATTCCGTGTAGACAACAATTTGTCTTTTTATTATTAAAAATATTCTAAAGCACCACATCTTGTTGACGTGTAACGCGAATAGGTTCATATATTCTCCATATAAAGAGCTAATACAAATAATTGTATTATTTACAGTATTCGTAGTAGCGTTTGTATATCGACGTATAACATAGCAGTTTCGTACGCGGATATGCGGCTGAACGTATAAACGGTTAACTTGAGCTCGTGATGACATTTGCTTTTTTAGATACACAAATAATAAAGTTTAAAGCAAACGGAATATAGTTTAAGGTCGTCTTTTAAAAAACCTGCATTCGGTGATTTTTCGTATTTTTATTAGCAATTTTTAGGTTCTTAATACCTCCCACCGATTTACAGCATTAATACATTTAATTAACAAATATTCGACGACTGTTATGAAATATACTTTTGAATATGACCAATTGAATATATGATAAAATTTATTGCTTCGAATTTAATACATGAATTGAAGTGAAATAGTTATTAAACATTTACCCTATCTGTTAATCGTTATAACATGAATTTACATACTACATTCGGAGTAATAAATATTATCATATATTTAATTCGGTATAATCAAACATATATTTCATAACAGATATCAAATCTTTTTTCAGCATATACACTACTAAAACAAGTGTCTTGAACCGAGACATTTTCATGCAAAAGACATAAATAGTATTTAATAATAAGACACTTATGCTATCTTTTCTATAAAAATGTCTTGACTGAAGACATTTTTGTAACGCCAGTTTTTACAGTGTAAGCGAGGTTATTTAACTCTTTGTTAATTTCCGATTTTTCTATATCCTTGTTGCACCACACGTATATCGTATTAGAACTTTTTTTTGCGATGAATGATTGCCAAGGTTCAAATACATATTTTTGATCCTTCGTCATTTTGCCATTTTATTGTTTATAATTATCAACATCCCGGATAAGCATCACTACATGAAGACAACATATATTTAACAATTTACTATATAATATATCGAGAGTAGGATATACTCGAAAATACTATAAAAATTACTATGTCATATATGATATAGTTATCATAAGTCGAATACAATATTGTGCGCTCGCAAAGTTTAATAATTATTATGTGGTAACTTTTATTGTATTTTCAAGTATATCACACCTTTGATATATTATACAGTAAATTTTAAGATAATTGTATTATGCTTGTTATTATTATTATTATTATTATTATTATTATTATTATTATTATTATTATCATTGTTAATATAATATTTCTAAACAGAAACAAATTAATATATTAATATTAATATTATATTAATATTACTACCGTTTAGTACACGGAAAAAACATTAGTATAAAATTTACTATATTGTATAACTATTGCAAGATAGAATTGCATTCATAACAAATATTCTTACATATATAATAGACATTATTATTTGTAGAATATCAATTAGTATATTATATAAAAATATGTAAATTAGGAAGCAAACCATCCCACGATTACTATATTTTTTCTTTCAGTTTTGTATACTGAAAAAAATAATCTTACAAAATTTACCAAACTAGATAATAATGGTAGGAGAAATAGGCAAAAATGTAAACAATGTGATAAATTACGGTCAGAAAATTCTAAAAATATGTCAAATATTACCAAACAAATGATAAAAACAATGATATCGTCTGATGTTTATTTACATTTTTGCTCACTTTTCCTACTGTTACTATCAAGTTTGGTAAAATTTGTAAGATTATTATTTTCAGTGTATAAGATTACATAATTATTATTATATAATTATTGTATAATTCTTGTTGCTGTAAATTGTCATTGTTCATCAGAATACGAACTAATACAAAACAAAAAATTGAACACGATCATAAATTAAATTCAGAAAGATGATTAATTACGTATGGCAGATTTAGCGACTTTCACGGCAAATTAAGAATGTATTTCAGATTGGGGGGAGGGAGGGGGGGGGTATTACTTATTTAATAATGCTGGAAACTTTTTCAAGAAGTTCGATAATTGAACGTCACGAGAACGTTGACAAAACTTGATCAATTAAAAGAAGTGGGTATTCTTATAATTAACGGCAAATGTGATGAATACCGTTCGCAGACGCGCGGACATTGATTTTTCGTTATAAAACCAACAAAAATGATTGGACAAGATTCGCTTCAAAGGCCACTTTTGTCTATTCAGTGACCCGAAACGAAACGCTCATTGTTAACGACGGAAGACGAGCGACCGAAGGGGGTTCGTGTTGTGCGACGGATTCGCAAAAATCGCACCGTCGTAATTTTAATTATTGCAAAGAAGGAGAGGGCGGCGATTGTTTCCGATGCAATTGCAACGCTAAACGCAAACGCGCCGCGCCAGACGCTCCGATTGATTGCCGGTGAAATGCCAGCGAAATGTTAATACGTTTGCGTCACGGGTTTACGGTTCGCCGTCTTGCGTCGTCGAAAGGTGCTCGGCGGGGTCTTGTTTTCGGCTTAAAGGAAAATCATTTTGCCGACAAGAAGGGACTCGTTGAGACAATTGCACTCGAGTTTATTAAAAAAAAAAAGAAAAGAAAAAGACAGAAATCTGTCGCGGTGCGTTGGGTCGCCTCTCCGAAACGCGAAAAAAATAAAAATTCTTACGAAGCCGTTTGACGTTTTTTTTTCCCGCTTTTTCTGACAATATTCGGCGCTCACAATTACTTAACGCGTGAAGATAATATTTGTCGAGAGACTGAATAAATTGTCGATTGAACACATCTCGGGGCGAAATTTCGAAGCGTCGTGTGTTTGTGGCGGATCCTTATTTCACTCGCGCAGTCCTTTTTGTTGCACTAATGTATTGATTTTTACGACAACAAAACGCAAACATTTTGCCAACAATAATAAATTCGGCGCGATTAAAATAATATTATTGCTTTGATAACGATAACAATAACGTAATAATTTCGAATAGAATAATATAGTTATTTTGACTGCAATAATGCAATCAATTCGACTATACATTTAATTATTCGCTTGCAATACGGCCGTGTTAATACGTCGTTAATAAAAAAATTTTTTTTTTTTTTTTTGTGAAGGAATAAAATTATGTTGATACTGAAAAGTTTATTAGTCAAATAATACACTATAAAAAGAAGTATCGTAAAAGCGTCTTGATTTCAGACACTCGTGACTTTAATTAAGTATTAAAACGGGTGGTATCTTAAATAAGTGAGTTTGTGTCTTAATCTTAAGACACATGTATCAGATTTTTTTATCGGTGTATACGTTATAAATATGTCAATTTTCGGTAATTATATACTGAGAGAAATAAATGACGAAAAATTACTATTAATTTTTTTAATTTGGAATCATAAGAGAATTATCAGAATATTTACTATTTTTAAAAGTAATATATTATGATAAAGTAGTGTTTTTCTATGTACTTTTTTCTTTTAAAAACAGTAAATATTATTCTTTTTCTCTTATGATTCTTATGATTAATGAAATAAACAGTAATTTTTCGTAATTTATTTCTCTTAGTGTACATAGCGAACAATATAATTGAAATTTTACTATAAACTAAACGAAACTGACCCTGGATGAAACAAACTTTCAACTAATCTCCACAATTATGATAAAAATGTGTCATAAACAAGAAAGAAAATACTATATTTATGCCACTATTTTACCATAATTTATTAGACAAATTTGTTGCGTCCAGGGTCAGTTTCGTTTATTTGATAGTAAAATCTCAATTAAATTTTTCTCCGTGTATATAATCACATAAAGTTATCAAACCCAACACTGCTAAAACAATATAATACGAGTATTTTATTTAAGACACAAAGAGACTTAATCAAGATGCCTAGCTGTCTTGATCTAATGCACAATATTTTGCATCAAGACTTAAATGTCTTAAATAAGTCACTTTGTGTCTTAAAACAATGACATTTAAGACACTTTTTCCTGAATGCGACACGAAACCGAAAACTATATCCGTCACTCAACGGAATATAGGTTTTTGTCACAGCAACGTAATTATTGCTGGCTCAAGCAATGGCAGCAAATCACCGCGTTCGATTTGACCCCCAGCGAATTTACAAGATCCGAGTTGAAAATGTAACGAGAGCACGCACGCTCTGTCCCCGATTCTCACGCTCGTGCTGTTTTAACCCTCCATTGGTCACGTGAAAATAACCTCAAAACATTATTAGCATATATATACAAACACATATATGCGAAGGTCCGAGTCCCCGAACTCGGGGTCCAGAGTCGAGTGGGGCCCTTTTTTCCTCAGTGTTTTTTGTTGTTTGACCGCATTTGACCAGTTTTGACCCGTTTGACCTGCACGACCCGTCTGACCCGTCTAACCTTGGATTATTGACGACACGGCACGAAATAAAGGACCCTTTTTTTCGGCCCGATTAAATCTGCGCTTGACCGCTTTCTTACCCATTTGACAGTCGTTTAGCGGGAATTTGCCGTGAATGGAATTAAGTTTTCATTATTGAGACGATCGTGACGCTGACTTCATTATTCTGTTTAGCCGCGTTGACGAACCTTTTGCTTTCGGCGCCGGCCGCTTCGATCAGCGGACGGCGTATTTCGCGCCCACGATTCGTCTGCGCGCAACTTTATTCTTAATCCAAAAATCGCCATTAAAATACAGTGAACAAAATCTGTGTAAATTTACTTAAGTTTTGCACCACATATCTACTGAATATTACACTATTAATAGTGTAGAAACGCTATCATTGTATGCATTTACGAAAATACTTTAAAATAAACATCCTCTACTGTAAAAAGCGGGCGTTTTAGGTTATGTCTCACGTTCATACGAAACGTAAAGTTACACTGAGAAATTTCTATTAAAAATTAATGTGCCAAAACAGTATTCTGACACGATGTTTGTCAATACGTAAAAATGACCCCTAAATATAGTAAACATTACTTCGATTTCAATATATTTTTATTGTGTTTTAACGGTAATCATTCTGTGTTGACAAACATCGCATCAAAGTACTGTTTTGGCACGGTAATTTTGAATACAAATTTTTCTCAGTGTACTTTTTGAGTGTAATTTTGCACTGAACGATGGTTATTTGTCGTCACTGACTATCGGTGTAATGTTACGTGGATTTTTCTCAATGTATCACGCGCGCGTATGGCCGCGTATACGCCGTGAAAAGGGATGGGTTGTTCATCGTGATGTCAAAGCAACCGACGGGAAGCATTGAACTTCGATGGTCTGTTATATAAATGAAGAAGAAAAAAATATATTTATTTAATGGTTCGAGCTAAATTTGCAAACGTTTCCGAAAGTCGCGCGAATCCTTGCGGCAGCCCTTTGACTGATATACTCGGGTTGTTCCGGAGATATACTCCGTGAGCGTGTTCCGTGCATTTTACGGATTAAGTTTAAGAGTGTTAAAATAAAATTTCTTTGAGATCATAACCGTATATTTTGTTAGAAGGTATGTCAGAGAGAAGGGAAAGATGTAAGATGCTTTATTATATGGAAAAAATGCACGGAAATTGCGCGAGTTCACTTATAAGGACGAAAAAAGATTTGTACGTTCTCATTTCGTTATCGTCGTATTTTCACGCGATCCGACGTTTTCCATTATGATTATTTAGGAAATTCTGGATTTCAAAAATTATTAATAATTTGAAAATTAAATAATATACTATGTAAATTTCCAGTAGTGCTAATATATAAATTATTGTCGTTGTAATATATCTTTGTCGTGGAAAATTGTATGTACACGCAAAAAATTGTTGCATTAAAAATTACTGATAGTTCAGTAAATATCATTGGAAACACAGTAACTTACGGACAAAACAAAATTTCAGTTAGAAATTACCGAACTTTTGAGTAAACATTGGTGAATGTTTGTAAATATATACCGAAAAATCATTAATGTTTACAGTAATAGTTCAGTATTTTCTAACTGAATTTTTGTTTTGTCTGTGAGTTACTGTGTTTCTAATAATATTTACTGAACTTTCAGTCATTTTTAATGCAACATTTTTCTGCGTGCGTTATTATCATAAATAAACAAAACCAAAAAATCCTGAATATATTGTCTGTTGGTCTTAATAGACTGATTATTTTTATTGAATACAATAGATTGAATATTATTTACAATAGAATGTAAATTATAGAAGTGAGGGAACAAAGAAGGAATCCTTATTTAGCTTATTACCCATATGAAAATTGCCAACATTATTATACTAAATACAACTGATTTTACGTTGGGCCAATGGTACACTGTAAAAAACAAGTGTTCTGAAAGTGTTTTCAAACGTTCCTATTTATTAAAGTGTTCTTTAATGTATACATCCATATAGAACATTTTAAACGTTTTTAAAAAATAACGCTTATAAGTGTTCCAAAAAGCTTCAAAAACGTTTCCTACGGAACACTTCTTTTTACAGTGTAGTTGCTAATAATCGGATTCCAACGCTGGACCAATGAAAAATCAATCGTGAATTCTAAGTTTACAAACAGTTTATATTGAAAATAAACAATGTTACTGAGTAGCACTAATATTGACAATTGACTGTTTCTTATGAAGTAATTTCCAGTCATCTTAATGCCGAATCAACGTTGGCCAAAGCATTTACATTGTTTTATGTTGGGTATTAACGACGTATCAAGGTTGTAAGCCAATGCTGCATTAATATTGCCAATGGTATACAAATGTTATTGTAATAAAAAATAATCAATGAAACGTCGGTGACATTTACTACTGGAATTTCGCTAGAACAGCATTAGTAACACTAGTTTAACATTGACAGTAACTGTAGAACCAACGTTGGTAATCTTAAAGGATACAAATGGTAAAAAGGAGAAAATGGCATGCACACGGAGAAAAAAGTATAGCGTAAAATTACTATACTTTATGATAAAGCAGTCAAAAATGACAAGTATCTGCAGTTTTCCAGTATATTATATAATTTTTTAACGTTTTATTTGGTTAATTTGTCATTCCATATAATAAAATTATTATACGTATGGTAAAAATAATCACAGAGAAATATTATGATATTTTAGAAATCATTGATATACAAGTCGAAAAAATTATATTA